>OZ021730.1:72692912-72757912 GCA_963978545.1 Linyphia triangularis
TTTTTTTTGCATTTTTCCACGTTTTGATAAATCCTGATTTCAAAAAAGTGATCTAGAGAAATTGTCTGTGTGTCTGAGATCAGCATAACTCCCGAACAAATTGACCTATGATGTTCAAATTTGGTGTGCGGTTTGGTGATGGCTTACGGACCTACCATTAAGGTTTTCGTCAAATCGCGCATGCGCATAAGGTAGGTGTCATTGGAAAAATTATGTTTTTCAGTAATTGCTAATAAACGCCTCTAGCAATGTTGTTCAAAATCGCTGTGGTAATGCCTCTTAAGGTGTTCTAAGCATTTCCACCTGCGAATTCTAGTAAACATGCTTTAAATGGTGTAAAAAGTTGATACACGATAAACGATACTTATTATTTTTTCACAATGCAGTCATTTTGACTGCTTTAGGACAATATAGGTATATACTAAATTTCAGTCTTTCTAGTGTTAGACAGATGTGACACTTCAGATGTGACACTTTTCCAGATGTGACACTTTTCCAGATGTGACACTTCATCCCCATATCTGTCAACATCCATTATATACCAATTAGGATGCTACCGGAACATTGGTTCATGCTTTTTCTGATTTTTCAGGCATTTGGCCATTAGATTATTTTTGCTTAGAAACATTAAGGTGAAATTTACGACAATAATAATCTCCATATAGACTGAGAGGCGACTGCAATTTTTGGACCCCTATCGAACATCACTCTAAATTTTTTATAGAAATTGGAGTAAAGTTAGTAGATTACGAATCCACTGGTCTGCAGTGGAAAAAATGGCCGAAACTGATCAAAAATCGACTTTTAATAAGTTGAACTAAATCCAATTTGCCAAATGCGCCATAACTTGCCAAATAATGAACATTTTTTTTTTTATTTGGTAATCCTCACTCTTTAATTTTCAATTAAGAAGGTTGCAGACGATTCGGATACGTGGCGATGGCTTGCTTGCATCTTTCATAAATGAGCCAAATTGGCAATACACATTACGTCACTGATGACGTAACTGATGTCGCCGATTTGGCTTACCTTTAAAAGATACAAGTTTTCCGAGCCAGAGATCAGAAATCGTTTGCACTTTTTCTGATTGAAAATCAAAATGCAGTGGGTTGCCAGACGAAAAAGTTTGTTCTCTTTTTTGGCAAGTTAGGACATATTTGGCAATCGGATTTTAGTTCAACTCATTCCAAGTCGATTTTTGATCAGTTTCAGCCATTTTTGCCACGGCACACCAGTGGATTCGTAATCTACTCACTTTTTTTCCAATTTCTATAAAAAAATTCAGAATGATATTCGATGGGGGTCCAAAAATTGCAGTCGCCTCTCGGACTAATAGGATTGCATGTTTCGATTCAAGTGGTTTGTCTGAGCAACTGAAGTTGGCGGCTTGCGTTCGCCTTTCACGTGGGTCTGTATAATAAGGCCCTAAGAAAATACCAGTACCGTTGTTGTTTGTAATCTCCATGTTTAGCCTTGTCTTGACGAGATTATTACCTTTCAAAAAACGTCAAAAACAAATGAGGAAATATCAAAGCAGTTCTCACGGCACAACCCTAATAACCATGTGACGAGTATGTGACGAAAAGCGATATCGCATAGAGATCACGCGATGTCACGGCGATATCACACAGGGGTCACATAGTCGTCCAATGTCCGTTTTAGAGGGGGTTTTGCGACGTAACTTTGTGATATCGCTGCGATATCGCTTTTCGTCACATTGTGACATTGGGGACGAATTTGCGATTTTTGCGATATCGCATTGTGATCTGTATGTGATCTTAGTGATTTTGGCGACATCCGTGTGATTTATGCGATCTTCGCAACGAAAACTTTGTCGCTGCGATATCGCTTTGTGACCTAAATGTGATCTTAGTGATTTTGGCGACATCCGTGTGATTTATGCGATCTTCGCAACGAAAGCTTTGTCGCTGCGATATCGCTTTGTGACCTAAATGTGATCTTAGTGATTTTGGCCACATCCGTGTGATTTATGCGATCTTCGCAACGAAAACTTTGTCACTGCGATATCGCTTTGTGACCTAAATGTGATCTTAGTGATTTTGGTAACATCCGTGTGATTTATGCGATCTTCGCAACGAAAGCTTTGTCGCTGCGATATCGCTTTGTGACCTAAATGTGATCTTAGTGATTTTGGCGACATCCGTGTGATTTATGCGATCTTCGCAACGAAAGCTTTGTCGCTGCGATATCGCTTTGTGACCTAAATGTGATCTTAGTGATTTTGGCGACATCCGTGTGATTTATGCGATCTTCGCAACGAAAGCTTTGTCACTGCGATATCGCTTTGTGACCTAAATGTGATCTTAGTGATTTTGGCGACATCCATGTGATTTATGCGATTTTCGCAACGAAAGCTTTGTCGCTGCGATATCGCTTTGTGACCTAAATGTGATCTTAGTGATTTTGGCGACATCCGTGTGATTTATGCGATTTTCGCAACGAAAGCTTTGTCACTGCGATGTCACATTGTGATCTGTATGTGATCTTAGTGATTTTTGCGACATCCGTGTGATTTATGCGATCTTTGCAACGAAAGCTTTGTCACTGCGATATCGCTTTGTGACCTAAATGTGATCTTAGTGATTTTGGCGACATCCGTGTGATTTATGCGATTTTCGCAACGAAAGCTTTGTCACTGCGATGTCACATTGTGATCTGTATGTGATCTTAGTGATTTTGGCGACCTCCATGTGATTTATGCGATCTTTGCAACGAAAGCTTTGTCACTGCGATATCGCTTTGTGACCTAAATGTGATCTTAGTGTGATTTTGGCGACATCCGTGTGATTTATGCGATTTTCGCAACGAAAGCTTTGTCACTGCGATGTCACATTGTGATCTGTATGTGATCTTAGTGATTTTGGCGACCTCCATGTGATTTATGCGATCTTTGCAACGAAAGCTTTGTCACTGCGATATCGCTTTGTGACCTAAATGTGATCTTAGTGATTTTGGCGACATCCGTGTGATTTATGCGATCTTCGCAACGAAAGCTTTGTCACTGCGATATCGCTTTGTGACCTAAATGTGATCTTAGTGATTTTGGCGACATCCGTGTGATTTATGCGATTTTCGCAAAGAAAGCTTTGTCGCTGCGATGTCACATTGTGATCTTAGTGATTTTGTCGACATCTATGTGATTTTCACAACAAAAGCCTTGTTCCTGCAACATAATTATACAAAAAATTCACAATTAATTTTTTTTATCAACTACCTATATCTGTTTCAAGTACCTACTCTCACTATGAAGAGGCTCAGTATCTTTTCTTTACGTCAAATATTTTCTAATACTATGGTAATATAATTTATACTATCAAGGCCAGTTATTACTTTAATGACTGGCCTTAATGGTATAATCATAGTGTTAGAAAATATTTGAATATTTTCTATAAGTATGAACTTTTCTAAACTTAATATACATGAACTTAATGGTATAATAAATTAAAGAATCATAGCATTAGAAAATATTTGTTCGTCTTCAACAAGACTTTGGGAAGTAAAAACTAGTCTCCTATATTAAAAACCAATGAAACAGTTAACTACCTAATTAGCCTTTAACCAAGAGAATTTATCCATTCCAATAGATTTCTCAGCTAAATATATACCTTAAAAATAAGACAAAACATGACTAAATCTATTAAAGCACAATGTAATGTATCTCAATTTTTCTTTTAAACTGATTACAATGTTGTTTTGCCATTTTGTGCAAATCTTCCCCTTTATAAGTTTAGCATAAAAGAAAAATATAAATGGAAATATGCAATTAAAATAAGAGTAAAAACATAAGAAAAACATAAGGTAATAAGTTTATTTTATTGAACACAAAGCAAACATATTCTTTGTTACACTAAATATTGCAGAATGTTTTTTCTTTTCGGCAAGGTATCTGTCAATCTGACTGTCAGGAATTATGCCACTTCCTTCAATGTAGTATTCTTTCTCCATGTTTCAGAGCATTAGGTGTAGGCTTTGGACCTAGAAAATTAAAAATAGGTTATTCTTAAATTTCAGTTTAAAATACACCATTTTTAAAATTGCCACTCACAATGCAATTTTAAAAATCTAATGCAATTATAGCACAGAATGCTAGTTCATAAAAATAAAAACAGAAATTCTGTGCCAACTTTAAATATTCGTAACAAGGTTATAATAGTAATTAAAATGTGTAATGCCAACATAAATAATTGATAATTATACTCAATTCTGATATTGTTACAAGTGATTATTTACAGCTTTCATCACTGTAATCCATTAATTACTAACAAATTTATTTGGAATAGTATGACTTACTACTTTCTGATTTTTTTTTCCTTTTAAATCCTTTTTACCTTACCTTTGCAAAACTAAAACTGATAAATGGTATACCAATTAAAAAGCTAACACACCTCTGCGTCCAACAAATAGTTTATTTACAATTGCACATATTGCTATCTGTTTGACAATTTTTATTTTTTTTGGTTTTTAATGAATATGCAGTAGGAAATATGTTAACTCGAGCTGGAAATGATCCTCTTTTCACCTGTGAGACTTAAAAGTACAAAAAAAAAAAAAAAAAAAAATATGGTTTTAAAACAGTTTTTAATTTTAAACATTTCCCTCCATTATTTCTTAAAAAATATAACTTATATATTAAAAAAGTTCCATTGAACTGAATAATGGATTCACAAGATACAACTTATCACTACATGACCAGATATCCAAGCCATGCCAAGTTCTGCCTTTCGAATCAAGGTTCAATACATCTCTTAGTAAAAGAATACAATACCTAATGCTGATATTTATGTCTATCTATGACTCACTCTGATAACCGAGGTTTTATCAGACTAGTACTTCCTAATTAGTGACAAAAAATATTTGTCCATTTTCAATTATTGCTAAAAAAATTGACTTGTTACTGAAAGTTGTTACGTCCAACAACCATTTGGGACCTCTAATTCCCCAAAATTGATATTTGAGAACACTATTATTAAAAGCAATACATTTGGCAACAGTAAGTGATTTTAAAATAATAAGGTAATTTGAGGGGCTTCAAACGACTGTTCGAAGAAGATGCCTGCTATACCTTTTGTTACTTTTAGAGTTTTGCAACAAAAGATAAAATAAAAAATTATTGCGTGCTTTTATTTTACTATCTAATTGTATATCATTAGGAATTTTATACAAAAACTAGTTATATCACAGAATAACTAGACAACTGTTATAACTAATTATTTCACAATTTAACCTCTATGATATGTTGTTTCAAACTTTGCTTAAAGTAAGTACTCCAGTCTTTATATAGAAAAACTAATTTCACTTTCATACATAGACAATAACACACGCATAACATATATGGTCAATTAGAGAATTCAGAAGCTAAAAAAAATATCCTCAGGCTTAACTTTTTCCTTAGTGGCATTATTGTATTTCTTCTAAATCAATTACATTTCATAGAAGATATATCTGAAGACTACAATTTCTTGAAATTTGAAAGAAATTAATGCTGTTATGTTCAATTAGTATTGCAAAATGTTGACAGCAGCCATACTTCACCATGGATTCTTGCTTCATGGATTACGTAAATATTTTGAGGTATACATACATATATATATATATATATACAAACAAAATAAAATGAAAAACGGCAGAAATTTGGAATTGTACCATGGGGCAACTTTTTAACCTATTAGCATATGTACTGGTAATTTGTTGTATTTCTATAGCTTTGATGTTTTTGATTTTACATTTGTAATTTCATTTTTTTCCTTTTGTTATGTATATATATACATACATATATCTATATGCATATATATACATACCTATATATATACATACACACATATATAATATATACATATACACATATATATATACATATATAGTAATTTCAAAACTATAAAGAATTTAAATTGACATATTTTTAGTTAAAAATTAATATTGTGCATGGATAGTCAATGGAATTGAAGCTTATGACTCAAATATATTTGAACCATAAGTAATTTTTATGCACACTTTTCCTGCGCAAAAATTATAAAATGAGTAAAACTACATGAACAATAATGGCATTTTTCATTTAAAAAATTTTAGCCAGAAAACTAATTTTGCTATCAAAAGAGTAATTTACCTGTTGACTATCATAATCGTCTTCAGCTCTACGTCATTGACCAGGAAAGTCTTGCTTCACCCAACTGGTTTAGCAGGCTCTTGTTCCATGTCAGATCAGTGTTGGTTTGTCTTCTCCATGAACCATCAACTAAATTCTCCCCAAAGGTGCTTTTGAGAAACTTTCTTTCAAATATGGCAAGGACCTATTGACTACAAAATAGTAAAAATTAGTTGACTGACTTTTTGGATAACAGATCATTTATATGATAAAATGTTGTACCAGCGTCATAACAGCCATATGAAACCAGGAAAGAATGCTATTAAACACAAAACTATAGATATTTTATATCTCAGGTTTTACAAATAACCTTACTTAAGAGTAATATTACACTTAAGTAGGTCTGATCCTAAAGCTTAGAAAAAGTCATACACTTTGAATTGATGATCATTAACACAAGATGAAACATTTTGAATAGTGAATTTTCATCTTCGGTCATTACAGCTTCACATGTAGCTCGGATAACCAGCAAGGCACTCTTACCAAAATATGATGATTGCTAAGATAAATTCAAAAAGGAAATAAGATATATGTTTGAATTAAACTAGAGATGATGTCTTGACTAAGCTGCAGTACGCTTATCGGATAACAGAAGAAGAGGTAAAATTATGCCTTGTTTAATAGCACACAAGACATAATAATGTACAACCTCAAAAAACAATTACCATATTTTTTATGGCATCACAATGTAAAAAAACAAAAAACAAGCTATTTCAATATGTTTATATATTCAATTATATTTAAATGCTTAAGTTTATGTTCTGTGCTTGGTCACCAGATTTATTTGATTGTAGACACATACCGTGGGTAAAAAAAGTCTCAGTACGGAAGCCAAAGTTACAAATAAATTAACATAATTTCTACTCCTTTGCTTCATATCTTCAATAACTATTGAAATTATGTTTAATTTGGTTCTTTAAAATAAGTTTAAAATAAATGTCGGTTTTTACAAAACGCAGCAAGTATTTAAATTGAAATACTTTGGAGATATTGCTTAAGTCGCACATGGGATAAAAATTTATAAAAATATTGAAGGGACATCTCAAACGGCGAGAAATATTATAAAAATAGCGGGTCTGAATGAACTTTCAGCCCGTAAGAATCCTTAAATAAGTACCTGTAACAGAAAAAAGCGCCTTGAGTTTGCAAAAAAGCATGCAAGTTATCAGTTATCTTTTTGTGAATCAGTTCTTTTTAATGATGAATTAAAATTTAATATCCAAGGGTCAGATAATCGAGTTATGGTCTGGATAAAACCAAATCAACAAATGTTAATTTAGAATTTATGTGGAACTGTCAAACACAGTGGAGGAGGCATTATGGTGTGGTGGTGTATATGGGCTGCTGGTGTCAGCAATGTATATTTTGTAGAAGGAAGTAGGGATTGGTAAGTGTATCTTGAAATTTAAACACAAAATCTTGTAACAAATGCACAAAAATTGTCTCTTGAGAATTCTTTTCAATGTTTTTTTGTCAATTTTTAAGCCATGTGCGACTTGAGGTGCACTTATTTGCGGATTATCTTGAACCTTATTATAGGATATTTCTTTTAAGCAAGCTTTTTAGCTTTGAAGATCTTCCGGATCGATCTCTATCCTCAAAAGTTTGAAGCTCATGGTGTCTTTTAATAATATATTGTACTATAGGCTTCAACATATAAAAGATTTCCAATTTTTTTCATAGATAATCCATAATTTCATAACTGAATCGCCAACTGACAACTAGGTTTCGAAACTCCATTTTAAGACGATCAGCTACGAGGTAAAATTAAACAATTGCTGCTATCATGTCTTCAAGGCACTTGCGTACACTTCATATTTTAAATATTTACTGCAAATCTGTTGTGGAAGACTTCAGAATTAATTTTCATATTGCATACTGAAACATTTTTTGTATGGCAGTTAGCAACATTTCCTAAATATTTCAATTTAAATACTTGCTGCATTTTGTAAAAACAGGCATTTACTATAAAATTATTTTAAAGAATCAAATGAAACATATTTCAGTAGTTACTGGTGATATGAAGCAAAAGATTAGAAATTATGCTAATTTATTTGCAACTTTGACTTCCGTATGGAGACTTTTTTTTTATACCTACTGTATGTTAGTCCATTACTATGATTTTGTTTGTCCATTACCACTTACTCTTTCATTCTATACATCATTTATTTATTTTACATTATATAATTCACGGACTTTTAAAATTTTTGAATGAACAAAAGAAATATGTTCTTTTTCAGTTAGTCCGTTACCTTGACTTTATAACCAAATTGTGCACTCTAATTAAATGGCAACAAATTCTAATACCCAGAATAAGAATCATGTACCCTTCAAATATTTATATAAGTGCCATTTTCTGTCAAAATTAAAAATCTTTCCTTAGTGGGTTTGTATTTGTGTTAAAATAACACTAGAATGTTAGTCCGTTATCATGGAATTGCCCCACTTACTTGGTAAATCACAATTGGCCCGTGAATATTTCCTTCGTCAATGTTTACCTTTTCGACGATAAACACTGCTTTAATTTGAATTATGATTCAGCAACTATAACCTTCTTTCAACTAAATTTATTTTTAAAATTGTGTTAATAACATTTGACGATGGCTTCGAATAGAAGTTATGTGTTCAAAAGACAACTTAAAGGCAAAACCATTAAACATCATTGTTAAAACAATTCTCAGGAATGTACTTTACAATAATATTAATATTCATGTTACTAGAGTTTCCTGTCAAAAATCTTAATCATAAATTTGTATATATAATCACTTTATTTGACCTTGAATAATTTTATTTCAGTTTTTACACATAACTTACATAAAATTAGTACATATATTGGGTTTGCATATAAAATATTAAGACATTTTTTCGAGGGGTAATATATTCTAACAATATTATAAGGTGAACCTACCAGTAATTGACCATTTAGTGCAAGTTTCTACACATTTAATTTTTTTTCTTAAAAAAATTATTAACGGAATGTTATGAAAACTTCCCAATATATAAATTGATTAATGAAGCTCAATAATAAATTAACATGGTGTTCCAGTCCTTTTTACAATTTAAAATATCATCAGAATTTCTTACCAAAAGCAATTTTGCCAGTAATTGACCAAGTAGACATTAGTAATTGACCACAGCCATGCTAGTAATTAACCACTTCCTTTTCCAGAAAAAACCCAAAAGTTAATTGTTAAATTCTGTTATAAAATGCTCTAATATTCATAAATTAACTATTAAATGAATTAAAAAAAGAAAGTAAAAAGAAATATAATCAATTTTAATCCACAAAAATAAGGGAACATCAGTGTAAAATATAGTATGAGGGTTTTCAAAGTTAGTTATACTGGTAGATAATTATGCATATTTTATTCAAAAAATTAAAAGAAAATAAAAATAATATAGAAAAGACTATCCAATCCTATACTTTCAATTCTGAATAAATTTAGATGAAAAGAATCAAATGTAGAGGATATTATTTCTTGAATAATTTCAAAATCATCCGTTTTTCAAATGGAAATCATTTTCTTGCATTGGCATTTATCCAATTACATAGAAGAGTTTCTCCAGCGTAACAAGTTGTTTTCTCGCCAACGTCGAACAAGGTAATTTTGATTACAAAATAAAAAAAAAGAAAAAGAGCATTGAGCAGAACTTTTTGTGTTTATGGCCTTTTCGAAGCATTTAGAATTGAATAAAAAAATTTAAAATGCGGGAATCGTCCATTAGACATACAACAACTGCAAAAATTAAGGACTTTTAAGGACATATAAGCATTTTTAAGGCCTTGAGAAAAAGTTCAAAAATATTAAGCACTTTTAATGACCTTGTTGTAGAATTGCGAAGTTCTTTTGTCCTCAGAGTTATGTTTAATTAATATTCATTTTCCAGATACCTACAGAAAATACTTAGGCCAGTAGAAGATTATTATATACATAAACAGAATGTTTCAGCTTCTAGTTAAGCAAGTTTCAATATTGTCATGGCAAATAAGGAATACAATAACAGCAAACCAGGATAATGATGCTTGTTATATTATTTTAATTACAACTTGAATAAATAAGTTTAAGTGACGCTTATTGACGAGTGTGATTGCTCACGTCAAATAATTTACCGAGTTAGAAAAAGTATTTTCCCACGTGTTGCATACAATATATTTTATAATTACGCGCAAGAAATATTTTCAATCCGTATATTTATTAATGTTGGCAACTCCAGTCAATGAATTTCTTCTAAAAATGTGTCATTTCAATGCAATGTCAAGACTAGTATATAATATTTGAGCACGAGGCGTGCAAGAAAATACTTTTTTTTCACTGGTCTCATGTATTGCTTTCAACAAAAATTTAATTTTCTAAAAACAATTTATAAAAAGTTATTATAATAGCAATTTGAAGTTAAATAATAATAAAAAATATATACATTACCGATTCGAAAATGCAATTAATAACATTCTACGCTATGTGTCAAGGAGGTTGGCTATGTGTAGTGAACCAGAATATTGCCATTACAATTATTTAAAAGTAAGATAATTTATATTCTGACGTCATATATAGTTGCTTGGAAGACATATTAATAAAATAAACATTTTTGATTGGTTTAAAATTCGAATATGTTTTAAAGCTGTATTTTTCATTAGTTGTTTTGAATACATTGGGATTACCAGATGCTTCTAAAGATTTTCTTTTATCATGGAATGAAAAATTTTACTTCTTAATTAATTTACAAATATCTGATTTTACGCGCATTCCATTTCTTTTTTTCTTTCTTTTTTTCAATTATGTGTTGTATATTTTCTTTATTGAAATGCTGAGTTATATAACAAATTGTAAAACTCGTTTCAATGGAATGCATTCAAGTGCATTATTAAACATAAATATATAATTTCGGAAATTTGCAAGTAGAACATAAGCTCACACAATGAATAACCTATTATGAACCTATATAATATTTTTTCTGAATACAGCACGATATTCTTTTAAATACTGTAGAGCAGCATTCACCTCTAACTTTTAGAGACGAGCGGTATGAGTTATGTTGAAGTTTTTTGTGGACCGCAGATTTTTACCGAATATGCCAATACATATTACTTTTACTGTGTATGTTCAAGATCACAAATGTAATAATTGGTATAGAATAGATCCAACAATAAAAATATTTTTGAAAAATGGAAAAAATAATGAACTTTTTACTATCTCGAAAAATAGTTATTTATGCAACTATACTTGGGAATATAATACTTTTTCAATCGAGGTAAAATGCTTGTTAGCGCAAATCAAATAATTTAAAGAGTTTGAAAAAGTATTTTCCCACGTGTTGCATACACTATTTTTTGTAATTACGAGCAAAAAATATTTTTAATACATATATTTGTTAATGCTGGCAACTCCAGTCAATGAATTTCTTCTGAAAAAATATTTTTCAATACCCAAACCTATATAATATTTGAGCACTAGGCTTGCGAGAGAGTATTTTTTCACATTAGTGCGAAAAAGTGCTACTTTCGCCACGATTTTTTATTCAAAATTATTATAAAAAGTTTTATTTTTTGCACGTTGTTATAAAAGTAATTGATATTTGATTTTTTTTTTTAATAATTAAAAAAATATTTTCGTTATACTACCTTAAATTAAAATCTAAAATATAAGTGAATCTTTTATTAAAACCTTGCTTGTGTGTCTTCATGTGACTTGGCATAACATTGAATAAATATATTAAAATTATACCTTCTTATATTCTGCTGATTTTGTCGATATCATCAGTTGTGAGATATCAATTGTAAGTCAATATCAATTTCTCTCAGGCTCTCAAGAGAAAAAAAAAATACTATTTGTCAGACTTGCTACTACGGGCAGCGTAGTGGAGAACACTGTTCTTAATAGTTAACACATACCATTTTGGAAAAATTAATATTAGGTAAAATAAAGTTCATTTCTCGAAATCTGAAATTAAAGTTCAAAGATTGAGAAAGCAGAGATGGTTCTTTAGTGAGATTATCGAGTGATCAAAATTGAAATAAGCCAAATTAAAAAAAAGAAATCTGCCACTCATTTTGAAAAATGCATTTCTCGAGTTATACATTAAAAAAATGGTACATTAATACATTTCATTTCTTAAACTAAATTCATTTGCTGAAAACAAATCATGGAAGTATTTGTTAAAATTTAAGCTGACTTATGATGGATTTTAGTTGATTTAAATTTCCTCAAGTAGCAAATATTCTATATCCAAATGAATATACATGTTTGCAAATAATGTTTCTCATATTCAAGTAAATTTTGCGTTCAGTTTTCATTAGCATCATATGTCCGGAAAACGCTCAAATCTAAATATGTTATTTAAATAAATCTGGCTTGTTTAATTGCATACGAAGTGGGGAAGGGGTTTATAATAGAAATTCCAGTATCCGTTACATCCAGAATATTTTTTAAAAAGTCAGTAATTCAAGTAATAATTCAGGCAGTCAGTAATACAGAATTCTAAAATCCAGAAGAAATGTACACATATTGTATCGTTTATTGCATTAAATATATATTAGTTTTCGAAATACAATGTAATTTGTTTGTCTGGAATCCATGTAAATCTATTACTTATTCTTATTATAATTATAGTCTAAAATAAAGAAACGTAACTTTGTAATCGAAATTACATCTTCCACAGCAACCGGGAAACAGGGGCGTGGAGCATCGCACAACTTTTAATTACACTATAATACTAACATGTATTTGTGTTTTATATTTTCTTCATTCGCTTAGAAAAAATGGCCAGATTGGTGATAAATATTATATGAGTCGTTAAAAAAAAAAAAAAAAAACCTTTGCCAAAATAGTGTTTTCGGTGATATACTTTTCGATAATTCTTATATTATTCTTTCTTTTAAGAGAAACTGAGGAGAGGAGAAAAACGATCGTTGATGGAGAACTCTGTGTTGAATTTCCCCCCCTTTTTTTCCCTTCCTTCAACTTTTTATGCCATTTAAGCATTTTTACGTGAATTTCGGAGGTGGGGATGTTTAGAACACCTTAAGAGGCATCACCACAGTGATTTTGATTAAAATCGTAAGAGCCGTTTTTTAGAAATCATTGAAAAACCTGAAAACTACCTTATGCGCATGCCGGGTTTGACGAAAACCTTAATGGTAGGTCCCTTGGCCCCTACCAATCCTCACATCAAATTTGAACATCGTCGGTCAATTTGTTCGGGAGTTATGCTGACCATAAACAAACAGACCGAATTTTTTTTATATCACATTTTTGAAATCAGGATGTTCCAAAACGTGGAGAAATGTAGAGTCGTTTTTCTGAGTCGTAAGTCATCGAGTTAAACTTAACTCGTTACTGAAATAATAAAAGGAAATAATGTTCGCTTAAAAATCCAGTTAAAGTATTTTAAATGTCAATATGTATTTTTCATTGTTCTCCTAAGTTAATTAACTCTTTTTAGAAATAATAATCGTGCGGTTAAAGTTGTATTATTTTTATATTTATCTACCATTTTCAACATCATTTCCAAATTGGTTGGTGCCTATCTGATGGCTGTGTGGTTTGTTCTCTCGTCACGCATGCCAAAAGGTGCCGTGTTCGAATCCTGGGTTAAGCATGGATGTTCGTTGTGGTTCGTAATCCACGTTAAGCTGTAGGTCCCGGCCTAATTAGCCGTCATTGTGCATAAAAATAGGTCGTTGAGCATATAAACCAACTAACCAGTTGGGTTGCATTTCTTCTATTTGTAATCCTCCCCCCCCCCGTTTCCTTTATAGAACAAATTTAAATTGAAAATAAATCATTATTTGCAGTTATTTATTATTCATTTCGTTAAATTTTAAATGACAAGCGTTAGCCAATAACCACAGAATATCAAAGAAGAATTTTCAATATTATTTGGAAAGTCAGTCCAATTAATAGATAAAAATGGAAAGGAAAAAAGTCGAATCTAATAAATCATGTAAGAAAATAGAAAATCAGATTCAGTCGAGATCGAAGCAAGAGAAAGGCAACTGCGCTTTTCATTCCCCCCCCCCCCCTCTCCCCCTTCGAAGACGCGACCAGTATTTTAACAAACTGAACAGGTGTACAACATTACTCTCCCTTAGTTCTTTGTTCCGTTCCTCGAATTTTGCAAGCGAGACAAAGAAAGTAGGGAGCGAGTGGGCTGGAGACCAGATACCAAACTGACCTAAAGGGATATGAGCTAAAGTGACCCCTTATAACCATTCATCACCCCGAGGGTAAATAAAGATGGTAAGAAACCGCGGGCTGTAAACGAATACTGCTTAGTAGGGGGTAATTTGAATTGATCTCGTGTTGCGTCGCCTGCTGGTGTAGACGGAATCACAAAATAAATTTGTTGCATCTATAATTTTTTGTTTCAGTTTAATAATTTTATTGTTTAGATTGGTCAATGATAGTGCAATCAATTTCAAAAGTGAATGTTTTGCTAAATGTCTAGAATTCCGTAGCGATATGCATTTCATTTCCATGTTCTATACGTTGTTACCAGTAATTTATAAAATCCGACATTCTATAGCAACGGTTCGCAATCTCTTAGGTTGTGCGGACCACCTATTTTGTAAGAAAAACTTTGCAACTCACTAAATAATACAATACGTGCGTACATCAGTAATTAGTAAAATTTTAGATTTAAAGGATTAAAAAATAGTTCTTTTTATAAATTGTAATGCAATTAATGCAGTTTTGGTAATAACTGGATATTTTTGCCAAACATTTATCCAAAACGAGATCAATGGTGTCGATAATTCAATTAACGAGTCTTCACTTGAAGATATTTTCTATATTTTAGTTAATCTTCTTGAAACAGAATTCACTCGTTAAACCGTCGAAGAATAGAATCGAATAATTGGATTGTTACTAATCATCGAGTGACTCGATTATTCCTATCTCTACCCTTGAAGCTCCTGTAATATTTATCTTGGATTATTAGACTCTTGATTAGCTTCCACGGGCCAGTACCACACTACTCGCGACCCACAGGAGGGTCGCCGGCCTATAGGTTGGGAACCGTTGTTTTATAGAACACATAGGCATTTTAAATCATGCCGAAAACGGGTCGATTTAGAAATCGGTTTATCGGACTTTTTTGTTTTTTATATTTTAAAATGCTCAATGCTTTTTTTTTTCTGAAAGGATTTTAAGTTATGAAAATGATTTAAATTTTTTTATAAATTTCACATTATTACCGACTGGAAGGATAAAATATAACATACGTATTGCAACTAAAAATTCCATGCTGAATTTTTTTAAAGGTTCGGTTTGCGAAGATTTTAATTTTACGTTTCTTTATAGTTTAAAATGTCGCTATAATGAAAATTGGCAACAAAAAAAAACCCCGTCGACTTTAAATTAACCAAAAAATTCAGTTATTCTAATTTCCCAGCATTTCCCGATGATCGGGATTTACTGCAAGAATAATATGTTGAGAAGAAATATTTTATGAAAAATAAAAGTGGTGCTCATTACCTGCCTTTAAAATAGGCTATATGAATGAAAAAGACCAAACGGTATAGTGTTTAGGGTGCTAGCTTCTAGACCGCGAGGTTGCGGGTTCGAGTCCCGTATTAGGCATGGGTGTTTGTAAATGTATGTTGGCTTGTCTAATGACGAATGTTTCGGCGCATTATAGCCCTCGTGTTGCTGACGGCGCCAGATAATCTGAAAACAACCAACCAATATGAATGAAAAAAGGGTATATAATATATACACTAACTTAGAAGCGTTGCGAAAATTGCCAAAATCATTAAGATCACATACTGATCACAATGTGATATCGCCGCGACAAGACTTTCGTTGCGAAAATCGCATTTCATTCTAAAATTATTTTGGGATATCACTGGATGTCGCTGCGATATCACAAAGTAACATCGCAACTTCGTCACATTGTGATGTCGCAGCGATATCACATGGAAGTCGAAAGTGACGTGAACTTTTGCGACATCGCTGCGATATCCCATGCAAGTCACATTGTGACCGTGATCTTTGCGACGAAAAACTTCGTTGCAGTGACGTAACTGTGACAAAGATGGTTAGTAGGGAACCCCCCAAGCAGCCTAGGATGTGTGCAGGAGAGGCCAGATCAGAATGACATTTGTGACAGTGGACAATTCCCGTATTTTTAAAAAAATTTTTTATTCAATTCTAAATGTTTCAAAAAGGCCATAAACATAATAATTTCTACTCAATGCGTTTTTTTTTTTTTTTTTTTAATTTGAGATCAAAATTACCTTGTTAGAGCTTGGCGAGAAAACAACTAATTTCGTTGGCATTGAACGTGACGTAAAGATATCTCAAACATCTCGGCTTGAAATACAGCAGCGGAAACCAGATTTGCAAGTTTCTCGCAAATCACGCCTACCTGAACGGAATGTGGCAATGGTCTACCAACGCAAACTTTTTTAACGATAACTATTTGGCAGAAACCTCACGATAACCATAGAAACGCAGGGACCTCTTTACGTCACGAATTTTGTTGACTGTTTTGATCGGACTGGTTTTGGTTGGGTTTGGGGGCATTTTCTTTTCTCAATATTTAAATAACTAATTTTTTAAAGAACTTTTGCTTAAATATTTGGAATCAGGAAGAAATTCTTCGTAAATATGTACTAATTTAAATCGTTTTTAAAAAATGCGGGAATTGTCCATTGGGATGAGATTTACTATCACCTTGGAAAGTCTATGAGAAAGTCCAGTACTGATTAGCAGTATTACTATATCGTTGACTTGAAGTGAAAATACGAGGTGGGTTCTGAAAGTAAGTTCCGTTTCCATTTATCTCCGCTGCAGCGCTGTAGATACTCAGAACGAAATGACGTCATTTTGAGCTAGCTCTATGGTGTGTGTCCCTCGTGGTGATTGTTTAAAATGGCTTCTTAGATTGAAAATCACGCCGTTTGTGAAATTTGATCAGTAATTCGTTTTCCAAATGCGAAAAACATTAAACCAATGAACATTCATCGGCAAATCTTTCACGGAGAATCTGAAATGAGTGATTCTATGGAGAGAAGATTTGTCCGACAGTTTAAGGAAGAGGGGTGATCAAGTGCTCGATGAAGAATGAAGTGGACGTCCATCTGTGATTTCTGATGAAGTGGTTAGTGGTAATTGAAAAAAAGATTAAAGAAAACCTTAAGGGACTCAAAATTCTAAAATCTAAATTTTTAGAAATATTTTTCTGAAATTTTTATGCGGTAATGTATGATGCTTTAAAACTATAAAAACTTTTTTAAATTTTAAAAATATTTTTTAAATTAAAAAACTTCAAAATTTTTATATTTCCTAAATTTGATACATCTAAACAACTTTTTTTAAAAATCACTTCATTTTTTCATAAAACTACTTCTTATAATTCCTTTCAAAAAATTTCTTCATGATTTTTCAATAAAGTAATTAGAAAAAATTTAAAAAAAAAAAAAAAAAATTATTTTGTGCAAAAACTATATAAAACCCATAGTATGTTAAGCTCCAAAAGCTTTTTTTTTTTAAAGTTAAATAAAAAACATAATTCATGAAGACAAATTAAAGAAATATGTATGAAAAATTATTGTGAAAGATTCATAGATTTATATCAAGTAAATTTTAAGTAAATATCAAGTAAATTTATCAATTTAAACTCAAAAAAGGGACAAAAAGCCATCACCGAGAAAAACAGTTTCAAAGTTTCAAAATAGCATGTCTGAGATACAGTTGTCATGAAACAAAAACTTAAATATTTCAAGTTATACTAAAGATAGAAACAAAAATTTTATGCCATTTTGTTTTAAAATATTTGCATTATTTTTTACAATAATAAGTTATTTTTATTTTAGAATTTTAAAAATGTTGTGCCTTAGATCCCCTTAAGTTTACGTTTAATACTCTTGCTCTTGAATTCCCTCAAATTTCACGAACAGCAGTTTACGAGATTGTTACTGAGAAACTGGGTTACCACATGATTGACAACTCAGACGGCCACATTCTATGAATAAGGAATACAAAAACTTAAACCACGCTATGACAAATGCCTGGGAAAATTACGGGAGCTCTGTCGAAAAGTAGTATAAATCTTACAGATTTTTGTGAAATAAATTGCTTGGCTGTATCTGAATTCCTTTTCTTTTCATTACCAAACGAAGCTTACTTTCGGAACGCACCTCGTATACTCCAAGCCAAAGTCTTCAGGAAAGCAATAAAATATATTAAAATTGTACTGCGCCGTAAGCTTGGCGCTTTGCTGACACTAAAAAATCGCATCTTGTGAATACCCCCACTCCCTCCTTCCCCTTTTAAACTTACAAAATACAAAACAATATTGAGAAAAATACAAAATTTAATAATAATTTAAATACAAAATAATGAGGAGAGCTCCATTAAAGTATCCCCTTTTCCCACAGTCTTTAGATCAAAAATAAATAATTTTGAGATGTGTCACTTTTGTAGTAAAAGTACGATATCATCTGTCAAAAAAGTTACACTTACTTTGTAATATCCATTGCGGACAAATATTTGCCGGTTATTGTCAGCTATAGAAAGCGCTTCGGATGGACATGAGCTCTAAAAAATTAGATACATCAGTAAATAAAATTGTCCAGCAAAAAAGGTTTTATACAACTAATAATTTAAAAAAAATGTATTAATGAATTATATAAATGTAAAAACAAACTAATCACTTAAGGAGAGCTATAAGTAAGGACCATTACCTATAGTCGCTATGTTACAATCTCCTAACCCAGTGCATTTAGAAACTACTTTGTTTAAAACATTGAAGTTAGGTGAGTAGGTACAAACATAATCACTTAATGAATTGACATGAATTAAAAACTCGATTTGTTCTGTGCCTAACATATTTTATTTTTAAATGAAAATTAAAAAAAGCGCATGCAGGTAGAGCTACTACATTGGCATTGACGTAAGGATTTAAAATATATTAGATGCTAATTCCGAGTTTTTAATTTATGTCATTTCATTAAGAAATCAGTTTCGTACATTCTCACTAAATTTCAAAGATTTATACAAAGTAGTTTCTAAATGCACTGGGCTAAAAGATTTTATCCTTATAGGAATTCCCCTAAAAAAAATTGCATAACTGTATTGCATAATTCTAAAAAACTACAATCAATAATTTAAACAATTTATTTAATAAGTTCGATTTTTAAATTTATCTTTGAATGCTATTTCGAAACGCTGGTTTTAAATAAATCAAAATCGTTTCTTAAACATCGATTAATTTATTGTTATCTTAAATTTGAGTTTTAGTGAACTTTGAATATTTTCTTCGAAAAGGAATTTGAGCTTATAATAACATTAAGAAGAAAAAAAGGCTTTTGTTAAGAACTCTACAAAACAAATCAATTCTTATTATGCATATAAGTAACGCCATCAACAAACTTCTGACACTAATTTGAGTTAAGAATTATTACCTCCTTAATTTGTCCTCTGCAAAGTATTCAGTATCGAGGAATATCAAAAAGAGAGTTCTTTCAGAAACTTTTCCAAAACTTTTTCAACCGAGAAAAAAAATCGATTCTTTTTGTACATCGCTAACCTTAATATCTTCAGATCATCGGACCGAGAAAAACTCGATTGCTAATTCTCCTGACACATCGAATCTTGACATCGTTTTTGTCATCTTTTGGATCGATTTTTTTTTATTATTATTTTTTATTTCAATTAATTTTTATGATTTTTGCTGATTGAAATGACGCGGTTGACTTATCATTCCTGTTGCCCTTGAAGCCCCGATCTGCGACTAAAATAATCGAATCGAATCACCAATTTATAAATTCGAATAAAAAATAATTTAAGCCATGAAAACTAAATTTTTAATTTAAATCCTCAACAAAATCCAATTTTTATATTCATCAACGTAGTACCGGTTCTATGGTCAGCGTCTATTTGCTGTTTCCATCTAATTTTAAACATTAAAAACATCACTAAAAGCTAAATATGCAGCAAATAACTCTTTAAGTTAATATATTAAAATTAAATGTGAAAATATTTTATTTTTTTTAATTTTATTTTGTTCGAAAGAATTTTGGCAACAAGAGTTTCAACATGATCGGTTAAGGTATACATATACATTAGGAATCGCGAATTTTGACTCAAGTCTGCGTTTTTGTTTTTTGGTTTTAAAATATTCCCGAATTCATTGCCATTAAAATGATACCATTTTCTTTCTGAGACTCAAATTACTTTTTAAATTACAGTAGGTTTTGTGAACCTGTTTTGTATCCCCTTCATTAGTGTAGTAAACTTTAAACGCGTTTTCTGAAGAATGACATTTTGGTGTTATATGACTTTACGCCAACGGTCATAACTTCATAATAAATGGTTCGATTTACAAAATTCAAATTTTGTTTTGTAGACAATAGTTGTGAATGTGTTTTCTATGGAGTATCTAATATATATTGTTATAAATACATTTTTTATGCAAATTTTAATCTTAATTTTTTTGTTAAAAACTATGTATTTTTTTAAACCTTTTATAAAAACTTATAATTAAATAAATATTGAAGCCAAATTCAAAATTCTCCATACGGACATGCGTCAATATAATATTTCTTATTTGCAATAAAAATAATACCTCTAAGTTAATTACAAGTTTATTTATGTGTGTTCTAATAATGTCCTAATTAGTCACTTTAATTGCAATTAGCTGATTAAAAAACTGACGGGAAAAAAGTTTGTATATAAAAATGCATCATTTTTAATTCTGATAAACTGCCAAAAAGTTGTAATTATAACCTAAAAATTAAAGAAAATCATTTCAATTGTATATGTATACCTTAAATGGGATTCAGTAGTATTTCAAAACGAGTTGAGAAACGTGAATAAAAGCGATATTTTAGTGACAGTGACAACTCCCAAAACTTGACAGAATGCATTGTCATCGACATCGAACCTATCTGTCGAGTTTCAAACCGATAAGATGACGGCAAAGTGAGGTAATAAGGCCTCCGCAGATTTACCCGGTAGCCACAAATTACAGGATTAGAAAAAAACAGGTATTTCAAATGGTCAGTTTATAACTTACAGTATCATTCGGTAAATATTTTTAATTTTGAAATAAATAACTGCGATACAGTGAGAGACAGAGATAAGAGACAAGTAGTATTTTTGATCGACAGGTATGGAATTTTATATACACAGCTTTGAGAATTGAGTTGAATAATAAGAGTAAATTTAATGATGGATGTATATGGTTGACCGATGAGGCCTATTTTCATATGGATGGATTTGTTAATAAACAAAACTGGTAAACTTGGGGCACTAAAAACTCGTCTTTGTAAATTGAAAAATCCCTGCATTCTTTCAAAATGATCTTTTGGATTACGGTATCAATATTGAAATGTACAAAGGTTTTAAAATCTGAACACAATGAAATGTAGTCCATGGTTTCCCTAGTATAAAAGGGACCTTTGATCCCTTTACTAAATAGTTCGTAATCAGAACGTACTTTTAAAGAACGTTTGCAAGCTACACAGACATGTTTTTAGTATCGCCTTTTCACCAGTTTTGTATATTGATAATTCCGGCCAAATGAAGAATGACCTCATTGTTAAACCATTTGCTGTAGTCATGAAATTTACTCCCATGAATTCCTTTCTGAAATGCTCTGTGGTTATCTAAGGGAATTTCTATAAGTTGCAACTATGTGGAATTTAGGCTTTTGAAAAGCAAATTTCAAGGTAATATTTTACCAAGTCGATAGATGAATTTTAATCATCAAGGTTGGAAACCGTTCATTATTTTCATAAGGAAAAGCTCAAAAGCCATTTACTTAGAATCGAGTTGTTAAAATACTTGGTTCGATTTATCTCGGAACCAGTGAAGGGATAATCCGAAATCAATGACCCTGTTAAGATTGAGTTATCAAATCAAATCCCCCAAAATAGGCTCTCGTAAAAGTATTCAAAATCAAAGACTCATAAAGATCGATCGCAGAAACTTTTCAGCCATCAAATAATCGATTCTTTCCCTCCAGATCGATTATTCTAATATCTTCAGATTATTGAACCGAACGAGTCTTTAAACGTTTCAATGTTGTATTGGATTTATGGGTGTTTCTCCTTTATTCTAACGGTTGGAAAATGGGAATTTCCAGTTTCCCCATTTTAGAATTTTCAATTTTTCTGGTAATAGTACACATACCCGAACCTTATTTTTTGTTCAATGCCATGTTGTTGTTGTATTTATCTGAGTAAATTAAAAGAACCTTGAAACACAACGCATTTAAAAAATTTATATAACTTTAATAATATAAACTTCCTTATCTTTTCCTGAGTACTCAAGATAGGCAGTTTTTGCAGAATTTAATGAATATAGTAAAGGAAAAGACTTTTGTGTATAACATGGTAAAAAAATACTTCTGCTTACTACAAATTAAAATACTTTTGCATACTACAGGGTTAAGATGCATTTTTGCTTACTACATAGTGATACTTTTGCATACTACAGGGTTAAGATACATTTTTGCTTACTGCATAGCGATACTTTTGCATACTACAGGGTTAAGATACATTTTTGCTTACTGCATAGCGATACTTTTGCATACTACAGGGTTAAGATACATTTTTGCTTACTGCATAGCGATACTTTTGCATACTACAGGGTTAAGATACATTTTTGCTTACTGCATAGCGATACTTTTGCATACTACAGGGTTAAGATACATTTTTGCTTACTGCATAGCGATACTTTTGCATACTACAGGGTTAAGATACATTTTTGCTTACTACATAGCGATACTTTTGCATACTACAGGGTAAAGGAATATGTTTGATTACTGTAAGATAAACAAATACTATTACATAATACATAGTGAAAAGATTCATTTGAATCCTAAATGATACTTTTCCTTACTACATGATAATTGGATATTTTTGCATACTACATAATAAAGGAATACTTTTGCATACATGATAAATGAATACTTTTGCATACTATATTGTGAAAGGATACGTTAGCATATTTTATAGTAAAAGGATAGTTTTGCATACAACATAATAAAAAGATAGTTTTGCATACTACATGATAAAGGAATACTTTTGCATACTACATGATAAAGGATTAATTTTGCATACTATAAGATAAAGGATTAATTTTGCATTCTACATGGCAAGTATACTTTTACCTATTATATATATATATATATATATATATATATATATATTATACTACATGGTAAAGCGATACTTTTGAAATACATGGTAAAATGATGCAAGAAATACTAAAGGTCCGGAAACAGCCTGTTCATACAAGTTTGTTTAGAAAGATTTTTCAAAATTTCATTACAGTTAGAAATTTATTTGACAGCCTAGAGTTATAAGATTTCCTAGATTTCCTCAACGTGCTTAAACATTTATTTTCTCTTTTCTAAAGTGCTGCCATCTACTGTATACTATCACAACTTTCCAAAATTTTAGGATCGATTAACTTAATCGAATTAACTTCGATTTTCAATTAACTAACACAACAGTGCAAACCATTATTCAGAAGGTAAGATCTTAGCTTTTAAATTGGTTTATAATTCATTAATTTTGATTTTTGTATAAAAAAGAGAAAGAAAAAAAAAAGAAAAAAACACGCTCTACAATAATACGTAAGAAAATAACTAATTGAAAATTTCATGTACATAATTAAAAAAAAAATCTCTGTAAAGGCAATAACATTATCTTTTGTATACAGAGGCCAAACACCCAATGCTATTAGTCCGATAGGAGACTGGAATTTTTGGACCCCATCGAACATCATTATGAATTTTTTATAGAAATTGGAGAAAAGTGAGTAGATTAGGATTCCACTGGTCTGCCGTGGCCAAAATGCCCGAAACTGATCAATAATCGACTTGGAATGAGTTGAATTAAAATCCGATTGCCAATTATGTTATAACTTGCCAAAAAGAGAACAAACTTATTCGTCTGGCAACCCACTATATTTTGATTTTCAATGAGAAAAAGCGCAAACGATTTCTGATCTTTGGTTCGGAAAACTTATATCTTTTAAAAGTAAGCCAAATTGGCGACATTAGTTACGTCATAAAGTGACGTAATATTTTTTTGCCAACTTGACTCCCTTTTAAAGGATGCAAGTATCCCGTCGCCAGATATCCGAATCGTCTGCAACCTTCTTAATTGAAAATTAAAGAGTGAGGGTTACCAAATAAAAAAAAAAATGCTCATTATTTGGCAAGTTATGGCGCATTTGGCAATTGGATTTAGTTCAACTTATTAAAAGTCGATATTTGACCGGTTTCGGCCATTTTTGCCACGGCAGACCAGTGGATTCGTAATCTACTCACTTTTCTCCAATTTCTATAAAAAAATTCAGAATGATGTTCGATGGGGTTTAAAAATTGCCTCTCAGTCTATGTTTGAAAATTTTCTGTAAGACTCACTGCTATGCTCCTGTTAATACTCTGCCTGGATCCAGATCGCTTCTTGAGCTTCTGATGAGGACGAGCGATGTCTTCGTAACGAATCTTCCACGTCATCGAAGCCAACTCAGCCTCCAGCTGAAAGTGCCTTCAAAGGGAAAATATTTAAAGTAAATATTAAAAGGGAAAATATTAAAGGGAAAATATAAAAGTTTTAGCTGCTCAAGTGTTGACTGTTGTTATGTAAAACATTTGGGTAAAAACTAGACATCACACAGCTGTCGATTACACTGTAATTCTGTTTACTGCATATACATTTGACGTGAAATGATATTATTTGGCGGTTTTGATTTTCATTTACTTGGGAAAAAATGGCTGGTTTGGCGATAATTCTTACCATGGTTGGTTGGTTGGTTGTTTTCAGATTATCTGGCGCCGTCAGCAACACGAGGGCTATAATGAGCCGAAACATTTCGTCATTTAACAAACCAACATACATTTACAAACACCCATGCCTACACGGGACTCGAACCCGCAACCGCGCGGTCTAGAAGCCTCTTACCATGGTAAAAAAAAAAAAAACTTCCAAAATCATGATTTTGGTGATGTATTTTTCAATAATTTTTACATTATCTTTTTTTGTTAATGACACGAAAGAGAAAAACGGTAGTTGATAAGATTATTAGTTTATATAAAAATGTCCCCCTTTTAAAAGTATTTATATTAAGTTAGATAATTCGAATAGAAGAATGTTTCCGTAAAACTGTACTTTACTTTAATATTGTTGCCGACCAAACGGTGTAGTGGTTAGCGTGCTAGCTTCTAGACCGCGAGGTTGCGGGTTCGAGTCCAGTGTTGGGCATGGGTGTTTGTAAATGCATGTTAGCTTGTCTAATGACGAATGTTTCGGCACATTATAGCCTTCGTGTTGCTGATGGAGCCAGATAATCTGAAAACAACCAACCTTTAAGATTGTTAAGCTACAGTGAAGAAGATCATTTTCTTTCGATTTTGTGACGCTACAGGAAAGAAGAAGATAATTTTCTTTTAATGTTACACTACAGTGAAGAAGAAGACTGGTTGTATTTAGATTATCTGGAGTCGTCAGCAACACGAGGGCTGTAATGCGCCAAAACATTCGTCATTAGACAAGCCAACATACATTTACAAACACCCATGCCTAACACGGGACTCGAACACGCAACCTCGCGGTCTAGAAGCTGTGAAGAAGAAGATAGTTTTCTTTTAATGTAAAGTGTTAACACCTACTTAGAGAAATCCCATTAAGAACAAAAATGTATCTGTTTTATCGAAAAAAAATGTTTTGGCAATAACATATGGTTTAGCAATAACAGATGGTTTGACAAAAACATATTATTTAGGAAAAAACAGATGGTTTTCAAAAACAGATGAATTGGCAAAACATATTCGAATTGGAACGAACAGATGATTGGGCCAAAATGGATGAATTGGCAAAACCAGATGAATTGACAAAAACAGATGGTTTGGAAATAATTAATAGTTTAAAAAACTAAAAAATACGCTTTATTAGAAAAGTGAACAAAAAAGTAGAAAATAATTTTAAATAAGTTTGTAATAAGAATAGAGTGATTAACAAGAAATACTTATTTTATCGTAAAAAAGCGTGGGGTGCTTGATGTCAATTGTTGAAAATATATGACAGATATTGGTAAAAGTAGAGCCATTATGAAAATATCTTAAAAAACACCCCACGCTTTTTTACGATAAAATAATTATTTCTTGTTAATCACTCTATTCTTATTACAAACTTATTTAAAATTATTTTCTACTTTTTATTTCACTTTTCTATTAAAGCGTATTTTTTAGTTTTTTAAACAATGAATTATTTTTTACTTTTTAGTTTGGTTTTCTATTAAAGCGTGTTTTTTTAGTTTTTAAACTATTAATTATTTTTTCTGTAAACTATAATATTTTTTTTTAGTTAGTGTACAAAACTCTCCAGTTGTTTCTGCCAATAGTCGCATGCTTGTCTCAAATTTAAGTCATGTGTATGCCTTAGTACACGCCGTATTACTTGGCACAAAACACTACCTTGTCTCTGAATATGAAAAATCACTAATCCTGAAAATCCTGGTAAGGATAATGGGACATCAAAAAACACGCTTTGTATAACCGTCTTTCAAACGACAAATCTTTCAAACGGCACACCAGGGTTAGATTCCGGAGAAGGTTGGTTGGTTGGAATTTCACGGCGCAAGGGCAACACGAGTTAATCCTTGTGATCAAGCGACAAACTTATTGAATTATTGAACTGTCATTGGTCCTTAATAAGTATGCCAAATTTCGAGTTAATCCGACGTTTTGAAGGGGGTCAAAATCATGTTCAAAGATTCCGTTACATACATACATCTGAAGCTAATTAAAGCGTATTAAAAACAGTTTAACCAAGGCAGAGGGTTTAGCAAAGATGGATATTTTGGCAAAAACAGATGTTTTAGATAGTAAGGATAGTTGAGCAAAAAATCTGCAACTGCAGAAACGCTTCTGTTAATGGTCAATAAGTTCCTTTTTAATTTTTTGTGTAATATTATTTCATTAAAAAATAATTAGTTTTTATGATAGTTATTATTTTAAGACGAGGGAAATAAGATTTTTTTTTTTAATATTTCTCTATTTCGATAATAATAAGAATAGAATACTTTCAGAACAATTGCATATGCCAAAAGAAATGATTCGCTTGTTTATTAATTAGAATAAAAAATTCGATAAGGGTCATTCAAGCAAAAAAGTTAATAAGCGCCTAATCAAATTTCTCGAATATCAAAAGTTTCAAGGGACATGCATTGTTTATCTAGATAATCAGATCAAAACAGAAAAAAGAAATACATCATGTATCGATTGCAGGGGGTTCTTAAGAAAAAATTTAATCTTCGGAATTGGTTTGCCGCCAGGGACATAACCACAAGAAAACATACATTCATCTGGATATCAATGTTAATGAAACCGATATTAAAAGAAAATGATCGAAAAGAAAGAATGAAAAAACATCCATACCAACTGGCAAATGATCCTTTTGAAATGCTTTCGGATTTGAGGATATTGATACTTCAACTACTTAAAGTATACGTATACAATGTATATGTATACCTTAAGTAGTTCGAATATCGATATCCCAGCGATTCCTATTATACATTAGGGATTGCGAAATTCGACTGCGTTAATGTTTTTTTGTTTTAAACTATTCCCGAATTAATTACCTTTAAAATTATACTATTTTCTTTCTGAGACTCAAATTGCTTTTTAAATTACGGTGAGTTTTGCGAACTGGTTTCGTTTAACATTAATTAGTGTAGTATACTTTAAACACGTTTTCTGAAGAATGATATTTTGGTGTTGTATGACTTTACGCCAACGGTCCGATTTACGAAATTCTAATTATGTTTTGTAGAAAATAGTTGTGAATATGTTTCCATAGAAAAATCTAACATACAAGTATATCGTTCTAAACACATTTTTATTTATATTCTAATCTTAATTTTTTGGTAAAAACTATGTATTTTTCAAATTTTTCATTTAAAATTTTATTAATAAATATTGAAGCCAAATTCACAATTCTTTATGGAAACATGCATCAGTATAATATCTTTTATTGGTAATAAAAATCTTATCTCTAAGTTAATTACAAGTTTATTTACGTCCGTTCGAATAACGTCCTAATTTTTAATTTTAATTCAATTAGCTAAACGGGGAAAAAAGCTTATATATAAAAATGCATCATTTTTAATTTTGATATACTACCGAAATGTTAGAAATTTTAACATAGAAATAAAAGAAAATCCTCTGAATTGTAAAGATATACTATGTTCCAATGACAAATGTTCGATGATATTTTCCGAACAATTACGATTATTTTGATTTATAAAATCTTCACAGTAATTTTGCGTAAGTTTATAACAAAAAAAAAACAAAAAAAAAAAATGTTTAGAACACCATAAGAGGCATGACCACAGCAATTTTGATCAAAATCGTTAAAGCCGTTTTTTAGCAATCGTTGAAAAACGCGATTTTTTCAATGACAGCTACGTTATGCGCATGCGCTATTTCGACGAAAACTTTAATAGTAAGTCCTATGGCCACCACGAACCAAGTACACCAAATTTGAATATCGTAATTCAATTTGCTCCAGAGTTTTGATGACCACAGACACACAGACACTCATTTTTATAGATCACTTTTTGAAATCAGGATATTCCAAAACGTGGAGGAATGGGGAGAGGGGGGGGGGGGAGATTATTTTTTTTCTTTTTTTCTCCGACCGAAAGCTATACTTTCATTACCCTGTGATATATACGGATTATTGAAAATGAAAAATGATATAAAAATGGCGTTTTCAAAGGTCCCTACTGTTCGATGCTAGGTATTTGAAAAGAATTAAAATGACTGCATATAGTGTGCTAATTAGGTTTCTTTTCGTTTATAAGGATCTGGGACTCCAATTTCAAATTAAATATTTTTCTGAAATTTTTTGTGCTGTACTGTTATTATACTTTGATAAAAAAAAATAAAAAAAAAAAAAAAAAAAAAACATTTTAAACCCTCAAGTATAAAGCAGATATTTTTTTAATTAAGAAACTTCACTATTTTTACATTTCTTAGATAGGGTATTTGACAAATTTTCAAAATATGTTTTAAATAAAAGGTATGCACAAAATAAAAGACACGTATTTTTTCTTTTTACAAAATAATGCCGCAAAGCGCTAAAAATTGCATTTTAAAATGCAAGTAGAAGCCCCGCCCCTAAAACTCTGCTTAAAACCCCATCTGACTGTGTGACGTCAATCTTGCATAAACAACATCGCAATCGCAAGTGAGTTTCCAGCGCGAAATGTGTTTTTCTTTTGATTTCGTTCCAAGAAATGTCTCACCAGTATCGGTATTATGCAGTACCCCACTGTACAAGTACTTCAATTGAAACTCCAGAAAAGTTGTGTACACATGTGCCCAGGAAAGCAGACATACAAAAAAAGTAGTTAAATCTTGCAAGAAGAGAATCAACTTAGTTTTCACCACAGACTACGATTCACTTCTATGAAGATCATTTTGATGCAAGTAATACTTTATTTAATTCTTTTAAATGTTTTAACTACACAATATTAAGTTTAAGTACTGATGCACTATTGAAATATTGATATATATTTTTTTTTTTGGTAAATTTGAAACCAAAATATTTGTTTGTTTACATGAATTGTTTTGACAAAAAAATTTTTTGTCTGCCATATTAACTTTTAATTACTGTTTGTGGTCTGACAGACCGCGAGTCATTTTTTGTAGAATGCTTCCAATCCCCTCAAATATTTAATCTTTGACTTTAAATGAATTTTTCCAATGCTTTGTTACTGAAATTTTGAATTGATCTTCACCAAACTTTTTGGAGCAGTATGAACCACGTGTTGCCCTTGCGCCAAAAAAGATCAAACCACCCAATCACAGCAGTTAACCCTTTATTTACTTAATTTTTTAAAATGTGTACTAACTCTTTTAAATTCTTAATGTTTCCAAAAAGAAACAATCTTGTGCTGTAATTCAATAGGTGAAAAACAAACTTCATAGAAGTGGACTTCAAAGTCCCTATGGGTTTCAAAGCATCTATATATTTAATAGGCAATACGTTTTTTGGGGTTAGTCCGTCCGCCTAAACTACTCAACCAATTTCAATGATCAAGGTGTCATTTTAAAGGAAATTAGCTGTAGATTTGCCAAAACGTGCCAAAATAATTTATTAACACTTTATTAATTAGTTAAATTTCAATATTTTTCATCATTAAGCTACTACAAAGCCTCAATGATTTTGAATATAAGAATTGCAACATCCTTAAGTAAACAAATCCGCTGCTCGGGGGTTCAACCAACCAACCGTTGCTAATTTTAAAGCTAACCTTACGTATGTAAACAACAAACCCGTTGCTAATTTTAAAGCTCTTTTTAAACTCTTCTTTTCAAAGTAGATTTTTTCTGTTTTTCTGAAGCATTTTTGTATTAGAGTAATTATTATTTTGAAGTATTTCTATCCAGAAAATGCTTCGCGTTGGACGTCGTTCTCTAACGGGGCGACTTATCAGAATAAATAAAAGATATTGGGACTTCAATGTAAGGGCATAACTAATGAAGTTTTAAGTCAGAATGTTGGCGGATAGTATATTTAACTTTCTATTATGAAACTTGCAATTTGGGTGTTTTCTCTATTAGGCCTTCCATTAAAGTTATAAAAATTTGGTTACATTTTTTATGGCTGGCAAACCTATTCGAGCGCAGCAAGATGCTTTAACCACAAATTCGAGCGGCAAAGCCGCTCAATCCGAACGCAGCGAGGTGTTTGGGGGTTGGCGAGCGTTAGCGAGCAGGGGGCGAAGCCCCCTAGTTTAAATTAGTACAGTACCATGAGAAATGCAGTACAATGACTGGACTTATAAGTACCGTCAGTAGATAAAGGGTTAAAGGTTAAAGGATTTTGTTTGTGATAATCTTGTGTTTCTATTCACCTCAATGCATTATTACTTGTCTTTTTACCCTTTTTGTCTTTTTTAAATAATATCAGCTATAAATTATAACGAGTGTTCCGTTTCATCCCTTTTTTCTGTGGGGAGAATCGGAACAGCATGAAAAAAATCAAAATAAATGCAAGTCACGTTTTTTCCAACATTTTTGGGCTTGATCATTATAGAAATAGGTAAGACCCACGTTCCTAAGTCAAAAATATGTTCGTTAACGATATTATTACACTATTTTTACTTTGAAAGTTGAAAATTGTTCCTTTTCACTCCGTTTTAACAGTACTCAGCGGATTATATTAATTGCTATTTTTTTTTTTTTTTATCCTAATGCTTTTCTGATTATTATAACTGTAAAAGTGTTGTTGTTACTTTTCTAATTATAAGAACTGTGAGAATTGTTGATACTTACACAAATGTTTTAACATTTCTAAACTCTGCAGAATTAAATTCTGAGCTTGACTTGAAAAAGAACCCCACCATCAAAGCATCTATTTTGCTTAAATTCGAAATGTGTGCCTTTACAAAACCGTCTTCCAATGTTCCATTAACACTTCTTTGAATAAATATTTCCCAAAAGTTACCTTCAATAGTCATAATTTATCATATAGTAGAAAAAGAGATGAACCAAGCTTTAAAATAAACGTATGAAGCTGTTTGCTTACAAATGTGGTCAACATTGACGTCACACTCTGCAGAGGAGCTTATCCGAGCGTTTCTGATCACGTGATGAGGCGCTCAGAAAAGCAATTTTTAAAATTTGATTTATAAAAATTTGAGCAATTATTTCGAGTTAAAACTGCTTGCATTATTATTATTTCGTTAAATACTATAAATATGCCGCATTTGGTAATTATTTGTTGATGGTGTCAAATACCCTATTGTAGATATCTGAAGTATTTTCTTTTCTTTTTTTAATTCTCTTTATTTTTACATTGAATTGCTTCTTATAATTCATATAACAAATTGTCTTCATGATCTTTCATAAAACATTCAGAAAAATTTTAAAAACTTTTTTGTCCAAAGCTATATAAAACCCATAACATACTAAGTCCCAAAAACTATTTTAAAAAAAAAGTTGAATCAAAATACATAATTTCCGAAGACAAATTAAAGAAATTACATACGAAATTAAGTGTGGAAACTTTCATATATTTCATAACAAGTAGTTTTTAAGTTGCATTCATTTGAACTCAAAAAAGAAAAAAAAAAAGAACATCACCCATAAAAAACAGTTTCAAAGTTTCAAAATAGCGCGTCCGCGATACAGTTGTCCAGTAACAACAACTAAAATATTTCAAGTTCTAGTAATGAAAGAAACAAAAGTTTGATGTCATTTTATTTAGAAATATTGCATTACTTTTTACAATAATAATAAAAAAAAAATTCAGAATTTTTAAAGTTTTGAGTTCCAGTTCCCCTTAAATAGTTGTGTCAATATACATGTATTAATTAAAAAATATTTATTTTTTCGGGCTTGTGAGGAAGAAAAATGAAAACCTGGAAATTAGCAATTTTGAATCAAGTCCTAACATCGGTCATTTCACCGCTCTCTGTAAGGTTTAGCGTTACACTTCCGTACCTGTCAATTCAACATAGTACTTGTGTCTTCCTTCTGTTTCATTGTTTCACAATGATATCGGTTAAACTAGGGGTGAGGAACATCGCACAACTTTCAATTACACTTTAATACTGACGTGTATTAGTGTCATTTACCCTCTTTATATGTTTATCATTCATTTAGCAAAAATGGCCAGTTTGGCGATATTTCTTACCATAATTCTTGTATGGGTCTTAAAAAAGAAAAAAAAACTTCGCCAAATAGATAATTTTAGCGATATACTTTTCAATAATTCTTATAATATACATACTTATAAGAAAAACTAAGGAGAAGATAAAAAATTAACGTTGATGAGGTATACTCAAAGAAATCGAACTCTGTTGTAAAGTCATTCGTTTCTCAACTTTTTACGCCACTAAAGCATTTTTACGAGAATTTCGGAGGTGGAGATGTTTAAAACACCTTAAGAGGTATTACCACTGCAATTTTGATCGAAATCTTTAGAAGCGTTTCTTAGCAATCATTGAAAAACATGGTTTTTCTAATGGCAATTACCGTATGTGCATGCGCGATTTTGACGAAAACCTTAAAGGGGTCGAGTACCGAAATTTCCTCAAAAATCCCAATTTTTTTTCTGATTTTAAAAAATAGTTCATGCATTCTTGAAGAGAATGATGTTCTTATCTTATTCCTCCGGTGATTAGAACGCCACAAAATTGCCTGTGATTTAAACATCACTAATGGGCGTAACACATTGAAGCGTCTGCTTAAAGTGCGTTTTTCGAGCACTAATGTTTTTCACAGATGTTGCATATTCAAATTGATATATCTCCAGAACCATTAACAATTGGCTATTCAAATATTTGGAGCATTTAATTTATATAGTTTTAAATATTTTGTCTTCACAGAATTTTATTTTTTTAATTCTGTTTTAAAATATAACATTTAGCGTAAATGATAACATAAAAAAAGCAAAAATTTCAATATATTAACTTTGAGAATTTTTTTAATTTTTTTTTAATTCACCAATCAAAATTCTGTGAAGACAAAATTTTCTTTATATAATTCGGTATTACAGAAAGCTTTCACTTTGAAAAAAAAAAATATTTTTTCTTGACTTATATGAAAATACGCAAACATCAATTATTATGGATTTTTCTTGGTTTTTAATTTTTTTTTTAAATAACTTAACACGATATTTAAAAAAACATTTTCTGAAAGATATATAAATAGTATCTCATACATAAAATAAATTTTTGACATAAAAATGTACATAAATAAAGTTTTTTTAATTTTCGGTACCGGACCCCCTTAATGGTAGGTCTCATGGCCGCCAGCAACTAGCATATCAAATTTGAACATCGTAGGTCAATTTTTTCAGGAGTTATGCTGACTACAGACACACATACACGAAGACATAAATTTTTCAATGTCACTTTTTTGAAATCAGAATGTTCCATAACTCAGAGAAATGCAAGAAAAAAAAATTACCGAATGCTATACTTTATAACCCTAGGCATACATATGGGTAATTGAAAGTTAAAATCATTTCTGAAAAACCTTGTAAATGCCCTTTTATAGTGACAGAGACAGTCTCACAACTCAACTTGTTTTTCTTCTACTTCACTCAATTACTTTAAATACCCTGTCTAAATCCCCTCAAAATAACATTTCCATTCGAAAGTTCAAACCACTATTTCAACAGCGCAAATCTCATAAAACCAGTCTGCTTAGTAACTTATTCTATCCTAAGTGGAATATCTCTTTAGAGAAAACTTTATTACACGACGACGCTTTGCAGCAAATTTCCATAGATAAGATACAAACTAGGACTCTTGTAACCCGCTAATGCCTGAGTCTTTCTCTTGATCCATTCCCCCCCTCCTCTTCAAAATGGCTCGCTTTTAAAGTGATGAAAGAATGCACTCACGTCTTTTAACTTGGTTTCGGATACTTCGAAAATATTTCGTTCCTAATTTAACGTTTATCTTTTTGATTTCTTACAGAACTGAAATCTCCTGTCTTTATTAGTAAGATGGTAAGTGAAACGAATAGCAGATTTTTTTTTTTTTTTTTTTTTAAATACTAAGATGCACTAGATGGTTGATCTCTTTAACTGCTGTGTGCGGTTTAATAGACCGCGAAGCATTTTTTGTGGATTGCTTCCACCCCATAAAATATTTCATTTTTGACTTTTATATGAAGTTTTCTGAAACTAATGTTCCTTAAATTTTTAACTTACGTTCTCCAATTTGTTTGGTCTATGTGCTGCCCTTGCGCCAAATTTATCAAACTACCCAACACCACAGCAGTTAAAAGTTAACATGATGTCCTTGTAAGGTTGGTTGGTTGTTTCCAGATTATCTGGCGCCGTCAGCAACACGAGAGCTATAATGCGCCGAAACATTCGTCATTAGACAAGCCAACTTACATTTACAAACACCCATGCCTAACACTGGACTCGAACCCGCAACCTCGCGGTCTAGAAACTAGCAGGCTAACCACTATACCGTTTGGTCGGCAATGTCCTAGTAAGAATCTTTCCCTATACTCGCTATGTTACAATATTCTAGCCCAGTGCATTTAGAAACTACTTTGCATAAAACATTAAGATTTATTGACAAAAATGATCCCGTAATGAAATGACATAAATTAAAAACTCGAAAATAGCGTCTAATATATTTTATTTTTTAAATTAAAATTAAAAAAAAAAAGCAAAATGCTACTGCAGGGGGCGCCACTGCATAGGCATTAATGTAAGGATTTCAAATATAAAATAAAATATATTTGACGCAATTTTTGGGTTTTTAATTTATGTCATTTAGTAATCATGTTCGTATCTACTCATCCATTTTCAAGGTTTTATGAAAAGTAGTTTCTAGATGAACAAGGCTATACTAAACTTCAACTTGACATCACTATACTAAACTTCAACTTAACTAGACATCACTTAGACGGTAGATCATCACAGTGCTCATAAGCATTTATTCATTTTGGCCGGCGTGAAAGCATAATGCTCGACAAACCACAACCCTGTAGAGAACAAAAGGCTATAAGGTTTGGCGAGAATTATGTCTTCACTCCGTTAAAATGGATTAATTGCCTATGAGCACGGTGAAGATCTATCGTCCAGTGATGTCAAGTTAAGTTGGAGTTTAGTATAGAAGATTATAATACAGCAAGTATTGGAAACGATCCCTACCAGGATTTCTTCTTGAACGGCTTTTGCAAAATAAAAAGGATAAAGAATTTTATATCTTTGTGTCTTTCTTAAAATTGGTAATCGTTGATTTTAATACGTGAATTTTTTTTTTTTTTTAAATCTTATTTCCATTCGAAATTTGTTTCAAGAGAGTTATTTTAAATAGCTCTACTCTTGTGATGGTGAATTATTAAATATCACGATTTTGAAACTATGTAATGTTATTCAAGACACAGTAATGACATCTAATCTATTTCATACGAATTGTATAAGTGTAAGTTAAGACGATTTAATAACTAATATACAGTATAAGCATAGCATATTAACCATGATAAGAAATTCGAGGAGAAATACTAAGACAAGTAACTAAAAATAGGCTTTATTGAACGAATTATTTCCAAACATAAAATGTTTTCTTCTGTTTGGTGAGCGAAATTTAAAAAGTTCTGTATGGAGAAAGTTCAAAGCAAAGTAAAATATTTAACAATTTTAATTAAAGATCGTTTACCAATTTTGTTTACAACAAGTTTGTTTTAATAAACTTATATACGATTCTACGGCAAAGCTCTATTGAGATTTTTGGAAAAAGAATTGACATTTTTCCAGTAAAAAGTTTTGTCAAATGATATTTAAAACTTAAGTAGGTTACCCGACATTTTAAAAGTACTTATGGGTTGCTTAAATTTTGATGCAATCTAAAATGTTATACAATTTTAATGATGCATGTTTGTTTACCAATTTTGTTTACAACAAGTTTATTTTAACAAACTTATCTATAATTCTACTGTAAAGCTCTATTGAGATTTTTGGAAAAAGAAATGGCATTTTTTCAGTAAAAAGTTTTGTCAAACGATTTCTAAAACTTAAGTAGGTTTCACGACATTTTAAAAGTACTTGAGGTGTGTTTAAAATTTGATGCAATCTAAAATGTTTTACAATTTCAATGAGGCATGCTTGTTTATCAACTTTTTTAATAACAATTTTATTCAGTAATCTTAATTATTAGTTCACAGAAACTTTAAAAGAAGTTAATTAAATTTTACTAGTTAAAATTCTAGAGGAACGCTTGTGTAAGACTTCAATGCGTTAGAGAATGCCAATTCTATGTAGAGAAAATATATATAGATATAGAATATATATAGATGATATATATAGAATATAGATATATATAGAATATAGATATATATAGAATATAGATATATATATATATATAGATATAGTTATAGAATATATATATATATAGATATAGAATATAGATATATATAGATATAGAATATAGATATATATACATATAGAAATAAGTTTAGTGGTATATGTTGATCATACCAACTAATTCTGAATGACGGGAGAAAGTATTTGGTGCTAGTCATACATAGTTATGTTACACAATATGTGTTGAAGGCTATGCAATTTGTTGTACGATTTAAGTTATTTAAAAACTATCCACAGCATAAAAGTCAACAGACTCCTTGTGAACTGACCATTAGGATTCATTATTTCAAAAAAATTATTTTCAGGGTCAAATATATGACTGATGCATATAAGTAATATGATATGTATAAATGCAATGCAATATATAGGTTAACAGTAGCGCATATGCTACACGTTTGTATGCATTATTATTATAAAGTGCAAATATTATACAATGTATCCACAAAAAACATTAATTGCAAAATATCTCATGCAATTTATTTGTGATGTAAGTGATAAAAAATTAAACAATTTCATATGTAAATGAGCATGCACAATTTCTATAAAGATAAATATTTTTTTTAAATTTATTTCATGAATAAAATGATTGTAATGTAAATGTTTTAAGTTTTGTAACGTTTGTTAAGGCTTGGAATGTAAATTGCGTTCATTCTCATCATGCATTAAAAAATACATAGAACACAGCTTCATATTTTCGATAATCTCACAATACATCATTAATCTAGCATAAGATTTTGATACACAATTCAAATTTCATTATAAGTATCGGCATTTAGTTATAGATTTAGAGGCGACTGCAATTTTTCGACCCCATCGAACATCATTCTGAATTTTTTATAGAAGTTGGAGAAAAGTGAGTAGATTACGAATCCACTGGTCTGTTGTGGCAAAAACGGCCGAAACTGATCAAAAATCGACTTTTAATAAATTCAACTAAATCCAATTGCCAAATGCTCCATAACTTGCCAAATAATGAGCTTTTTTTTTATTTGGTAACACTCACTCTTTAATTTTCAATTAAGAAGTTTGCAGACGATTCGGATGTGTGGCGATGGCTTACATGCATCTTTCACGAATGAGCCAAATTGGCAATAAACATTACGTCTCTGATGACTTAACTGATGTCACCAATTTGGTTTACTTTAAAAAATACAAGTTTTCCGAGCCAGAGATCAGAAATCGTTTGCGCTTTTTCTTATTGAAAATCAAAATCCAGTGGGTTGCCAGACGAAAAAGCTTGTTCTCTTTTTGGCAAGTTATGACATATTTGGCAATCGGATTTTAGTTCAACTTATTAAAAGTTGATATTTGACCAGTTTCGGCCATTTTTACCACGGCAGACCAGTGGATTCGTAATCTACTCACTTTTCTCCATATTTCTATAAGAAATTCAGAATGATGTTCGATGGGGTTCAAAAATGTGCAGTCGCCACTCCGACTATTACGACTGAGTTTCGATCGGATGATCAACCTTCAGATAATCTATGCCTTAATGTATATGAAACGAAGGATCTCATTGGTTCACTTACCTATATATAAAGAATGACATGATTGTAAAGAGAACGATGACACTGCAAAGCACCGATGACACGATCACAATTTGGGGAAAGAGTTCTGCAAAGAAAAACATTATTAAATTATGTTCCAAGCTCATAAGCATAAATGTATTCAACTTTAAAATACGTCTTTAAAGAACAGCACTCTACCAGATATTGAGGATGGGGGCGGTCGCTATAGAAACAAGAATCGTCTATTTGGATCAGGGGTGATGCATGCAGGAAATTGGCTTCCAAAAGAAGTTACAATACGGCAAAAGTTTATATATTTATATGTAAAGTGGACATTCTTATATTTGTTTCCATGGTAACAGGCAACGCTAGATAACATAGTGGCAGCTATTTTTGTATGAAACAGACAGTACACATTCTTGTATTTGAATTGTTGTTTGTTGAATTTAAGGACGGGAGCAATAGACAAATGTTTGTAAAAGGGATAACAATCATTTTATGTATTTTAGGAAAGGGATAACGTATATATTAAGTAAAAGAATAACGCATATTTTATGTAAAAAGGATAACATATATGTTATGATGATTTTTGAATTTGAGTGTTATATGAAAAACACATATTGGTTGATCCAAATGTAAAATTAGTGTGATTCACTTATGCAGTAGAAACTATGCTCCTCAATTTGAAATTTGATGTGTTGTGCGGTATCAAATAAATGGAATTGGCAAAAAAAAATATTAAAAATGTGCAATATTTTAGCCTTGATTCTAGGTACTAAAAATGGTGAGAATGAATTTAGATACCTAGATAACAGCCTTGAGTATATGAACTAAATTTATATTCTTGTCTTATAGTTAGTAAGCAGATTATCAATTGATAAAAGTCCACGAATTAAGATTTCTGGAGCATTATTATGACTTACCCAAATACCTTCATTTTAAAAGAAAGCACTTAAAAGGGGAATAATAATGAGAAGTATTAGTTACGAACATGTGCGGAACACTCGTCCGATTAAAACTCCATCTAATACATGATTGGCTCTTTTAAAAAAACTCACCATCTTCGCAAAGTGATCCGTCGAATCCGCACTCAGGAACATCTCTCGGAGGCGTGTCCCTGTTACCTGACCAATGGATGTGCCTGCCTGGGACGTCAACAAACTCTTGGCTCACTCCATAGTAGTTGGCGACAACCTACAAGGAAAGAACGCCAAATGAGCACATCAACGTTGTTTCATAAGCCAAATCTATATATTTAATAGGCAATACGTTTTTTGGGGTTAGTCCGTCCGCCTAAACTACTCAACCAATTTCAATGATCAAGGTGTCATTTTAAAGGAAATAAGCTGTAGATTTGCCAAAACGTGCCAAAATAATTTATTGACACTTTATTAATTAGTTAAATTTCAATATTTTTCATCATTAAGCTACTACAAAGCCTCAATGATTTTGAATATAAGAATGGCAACATCCTTAAGTAAACAAATCCACTGCTCGGGGGTTCAACCAACCAACCAACCGTTGCTAATTTTAAAGCTATCCTTACGTATGTAAACAACAAACCCGTTGCTATTTTTAAAGCTCTTTTTAAACTTTTCTTTTCAAAGTAGATTTTTTCTGTTTTTCTGAAGCATTTTTGTATTAGAGTAATTATTATTTTGAAGTATTTCTATCCAGAAAATGCTTCGCGTTGGACTTCGTTCTCTAACGGGGCGACTTACCAGAATAAATAAAAGATATTGGGACTTCAATGTAAGGGCATAACTAATGAAGTTTTAAGTCAGAATGTTGGCGGATAGTATATTTAACTTTCTATTATGAAACTTGCAATTTGGGTGTTTTCTCTATTAGGCCTTCCATTAAAGTTATAAAAATTTGGTTACATTTTTTATGGCTGGCAAACCTATTCGAGCGCAGCAAGATGTTTTAACCACAAATTCGAGCGGCAAAGCCGCTCAATCCGAGCGCAGCGAGGTGTTTGGGGGTTGGCGAGCGTTAGCGAGCAGGGGGCGAAGCCCCCTAGTATTTATTTATTTTCTTAATAAAAGATATTTATATTAAAAGGTAATTGATCTGATATTTCCCCAAAATTGGCTTCCAAATTTAGCCAGACAGCTAACTCACGGCTTAAAGGTATATTCTGTATGTCTATAAGTATAATAGCTCCCACTAAGTAGTCGGGGACGGTCACTATAGAAATATGACATGGTTTGATGCATGCAGGAAAATGGTGCCCAAAGACTAGTAGTCTATAGATATACTCCTGGAATGCCCCGTGGAAAATAGGCTAGTATTGCTTCTACGCCAACATGCAACGCTAGAAAACGTGATGGGATAAACTTTTGTGATAGAAATACAGTACACGTCTAGCATTCTAAAGCTACCGTGTTCTAATCCCAGGGAAGGAAACACTACGCAAACAGATAAAAAACAAACAAACATGGCGATGGTTGTGACTAATTATCCAGAGAACACGTGGGTATTTTACAGTAGATATTTGAGACATTCTCAAGTTTCGTATACTTGAACTTTAATGTTTAATGAACAACAAAACCGATGACCTTTGTTTACTTAATCATCAGACAATTACCGTGAACCGAACTAAAATGAATGTTATTCATCAGCCACAATTTCCATAGCATAAGTTTTGACGTTGAGTTTTTATAAAATGGTTGGTTGGTTATATTCAGATTCTCTGGCGCCGTCAGCAACACGAGGGCTATAATGCGCCGAGACATTCGTCATTAGAAAAGCCAACATACATTTACAAACACCCATGCCTAACACGGGACTCGAACCTGCAACCTCGCGGTTTAGAAGCTAGCACGCTAACCACTATACCGTTTTTTATAAAATGAGTTTACTGCAATGCAAGGCAAAGGGCACTGTAAGCAAGCACAAAAGTTCACCTTACATTAATGAATGCCTTATCGGGAGAACAGCTCTCGGCAGATAGTCTAGATGGTGGCTGTTGCTATAGAAACAAGAGACACTTTAGAAAAAAGGGTGATGCATGCAAGATATTGGCGTCCGAAAAGGTTAGAATAAGGCAAATGCAAATGCCTTTTTCTTGGGAGTCCAACGTGAAAAAATTGGTCTGCGGGATTTACTTTATGCATCTTTTTTACTCCCGCAGCTTTTTCTAGTATGGCAAGCGACAATACTAGAAAAAGCTGCGGGAGCTTTTATTGTGATAAACAGCCAGTACGAAACCAATTATGAAATCCCTACCAATATGTTAAAGGATTAAATTGTTTGCGGAATTTAACCATACACTGTTAAAAATTTTGTTCCACCTTGCACCAAAAATTGGTTCCCATTTAGCTGCCACCAACATTTGGTGCTTAGTTTCACGATTTAATGGTGCAACCTCGGACCGTAAACACCACTAAATCGCGAAACTAAGCACCAAACGTTGGTGGCAGCTAAATGGGAACCAAATTTTCGTGCAAGGTGGACAAATTTTTTTAACAGTGTATGATGGAAGAAAAGCTTTAATTTTTTATACAGATATGACGATAGCTCTAGAGTGTAGTTTATGTTTATATTCTTTCGATTCTGTATCCTGGATGCGGAGTTATTGTTAAACAACCACAACTATATTCGGCCAGGTTTTGTATTTGTTATTAATTTTCCTTCAAAGCGCTACGAGTATTTTGAGAAATTTGTAAGTGCCTTCAATACATACTCTAAAATAGTTGCAAGTTCTCTAGGATAGTTGATCTGTTTGGTTGGAGATCCTGGGGTTTTCTTCCACACGAAATAAAAATGACAGCTGAAAATCCCCTGAGAAACATTCCTCTATGTTTTTCAGAATAATTTTTGTAGTTGGGTTAATTACATGATTTTGGGTGTGGATTAGAAATCGTTTGGCACCATGGTAATCAATCAGTCAATCCGATTATTGTCCTAACATCATTACATCGTGATGTGTTCTATCTATTAACGACGGAATCCAAACTGTCCCTGATTTTACATCGCATTACTTTTCTATAAATTTTATTATATGTTAAATTTTTAAAGCATTTTTAAAAGCTTTTATGTTGTCCTTAACAAATACTTTCTTTTCGCAAATAAACTGATTGTCCAATAAATATTTAAGCAGCACGTAAACTGTTTGTAAAATGTTGTAAGCGAAACCCGAGCCGATTTGTTCAATATAATTCGAAACATATCTGGATTTTTTTTTTTTTTTTTTTAAATTTTGGTTGGTAGGTTGGTTGTTTTCAGATTATCTGGCGCCTTCAGCAATATGAGGGCTATCATGCACCGAAACATTCGTAATTAGACAAGTCAACATATATTTACAAACACCCATGCCTAATACGGGACTCGAACCCGCAACCTTGGGGTCTATAAGCTAGCACGCTAACCACTATACTGTTTTTTTTTTTTTTTTCAATTTTGTCCCATATAATATTTAAGCTTGTTTTCTTTTTCTCCATATTATTTAATATTGATAAGTAACCTGTTTGTCCAATAAAGATTTAAACAATATCTGAACTGCTTATTAAATTTTATTGACAACAAAACCTAAATTGTTTTATCGATGTTGTTTCAACGATATCTGAAAATTATATTGAATACTATTCAATATAATAGTTAAACTTTTAGTTCCATAGTAGTTAAAAAATATGTAAACTGTCTGTCAAATGATTTTTTAAATAGTACATAAACTGTTTATTTATTATAAGAGTGAACGAAATCTGAACATTTGATTTAAAAACATCTCTATTTTTTTTATATCTCTCTATATATAAGGCAAAGCCCTCACTCACTCACTCACTCATCACTAATTCTCCCACTTCCCACATAGTCACAACTCTGAAAATGGGCACAAATATCAACAATGGTAAAAATAGAAAAAGTAAACTATTCCGATCTCGATTAACCCACTTTAAGGGGTCGAAAAGGGGTTAAACGTTCCAAACGGGGGACATTCGAAAATCCTACTTCCCACATAGTCACAACTCTGAAAATGGGCACAAATATCAACAACGGTAAAAATAGAAAAAGTAAACTATTCCGATCTCGATTAACCCACTTTAAGGGGTCGAAAAGGGGTTAAACGTTCCAAACGGGGGACATTCGAAAATCCTACTTCCCACATAGTCACAACTCTGAAAATGGGCACAAATATCAACAATGGTAAAAATAGAAAAAGTAAACTATTCCGATCTCGATTAACCCACTTTAAGGGGTCGAAAAGGGGTTAAACGTTCCAAACGGGGGACATTCGAAAATCCTACTTCCCACATAGTCACAACTCTGAAAATCGGCACAAATATCAACAATAGTAAAAATAGAAAAAGTAAACTATTCCGATCTCGATTAACCCACTTTAAGGGGCCGAAAAGGGGTTAAACGTTCCAAACGGGGGACATTCGAAAATCCTACTTCCCACATAGTCACAACTCTGAAAATGGGCACAAATATCAACAACGGTAAAAATAGAAAAAGTAAACTATTCCGATCTCGATTAACCCACTTTAAGGGGTCGAAAAGGGGTTAAACGTTCCAAACGGGGGACATTCGAAAATCCTACTTCCCACATAGTCACAACTCTGAAAATCGGCGCAAATATCAACAATAGTAAAAATAGAAGAAGTAAACTATTCCGATCTCGATTAACCCACTTTAAGGGGCCAAAAAGGGGTTAAACGTTCCAAACGGGGGACATTCGAAAATCCTACTTCCCACATAGTCACAACTCTGAAAATCGGCACAAATATCAACAATGGTAAAAATAGAAAAAGTAAACTATTCCGATCTCGATTAACCCACTTTAAGGGGTCGAAAAGGGGTTAAACGTTCCAAACGAGGAATATTCGAATGTCCTACTTCTCATTTCGTCACAACTCTAAAAATTGGTGAGAATATCAATAAAGACAAACGAAGAAAAAGTAAGTTATTCCGATCTCGATTAACCCACTTTAAGTGTTGGAACAGGGGTTAAACGTTTCAAACGAGGGATATTCGAATGTCCTACTTCCCCTTTCGTCACAACTCTGAAATCTGGTGCAAGTATCAACAAAAACAAACGTATAAAAAGTAAGCTATTCCGATCTCTATTTACCCACTCTAAGAGGTCAAAAAGGGGTTAAACGTTCCAAACGAGGGATATTCGAATGTACCACTTCCCATATGGTCACAACTCTAAAAATTGGTACAAATGTCAACAAAAACAAACGTATAAAAAGTAAGCTATTCCGATCTCTATTTACCCACTCTAAGAGGTCAAAAAGGGGTTAAACGTTCCAAACGAGGGATATTCGAATGTACCACTTCCCATATGGTCACAACTCTAAAAATTGGTACAAATGTCAACAATGGTAAACATAGAAAAAGTAAGCTATTCCGATCTCGATTAACCCACTTTAAGAGTTCAAAAAGGGGTTAAACGTTCCAAACGAGCGATATATTCGAATGTCCTACTTCTCATATTTTCACAATTCTGAAAACTGGTGTGAATATCAATAAAGACAAACGCAGAAAAAGTAAACTATTCCGATCTCGGGTGGATCAAGGGGTGGAAAAGGGGTTAAACTTTCCAAACGATTAATATTCGAATGTACCACTTCCCATATGGTCACAACTCGGAAATTTGGTACAAATGTCAAAAAAGATTAAACATATAAAAAGTAAGCTATTATGTTCTCGATTAACCAACTTTAAGGTGTCGAAAAGGGGTTAAATGTTCCAAACGAGGGATATCCGAATGTTCCTCTTCCAATGTAGTCATTTTTCTGATATTTTTTTGCAAATGTTAAAAAAATAAGTCATTCCAATATCGATTAACGAATTTTTAAGGGATGAAAAGACGACGCAACATTGAAACTATACGAGGATTAACTTAATGTCTAATTAATTTAATTCCAATACAGCTACTACTTTGAAATTTAGAACTAAGAGCAAACATAAACACAATAAACTATTCCAGTTTACTATTCACAATTATAAATTTCGTTTAAAATGTCAACAAAGGAAAGTTCCTATTTTGATAAATCAATTTTTTCGGGATCAAAATGGGAGCAAACGTCTGAAATGTAGAATACACGAATGTCTTTTGATCGCTAAAATGCTAATGGTAAAATTTCGTAGCGCAGCACGGGTATTCAGCTAGTTGTTCTATATAATATTTAAACATTTTAGTTTCATATTATTTATATAATATATAAACTGTTTATCCATTATTGTTATAAAAATATCTAACCTTGTTAGCAATTATTATTGTTTTTGACACTACCTAAACTTTTCAATATTATTCTAAGCAATACTTACAATTTTAAATATTATTTAAAACAATATCTAAACTATTTAATAGAGATCTAAAAATAATAAAAAAAATTGTACATTATTGTTTGAAACACTAAGTAAACTATCTGTTCATTATTATTCTAAACAATAACAACAATTTCTGTTCAATATTGTTTTAAACAACATAAAAACTGTGTGTTCAGTATTATTCTATACGATATATTTTCATCATGAACTATATCTTTTACAAAAGGAATACTTGTTCCAAGAAAAGTTTATCAACCTATTGAATAACATAAACTTTCTAATTACTTAAAATCAGCATTTAATAAAATATTAGTAAGAATTCAATTTAATTAAACTTGTGTTTTTGAAACTTCTTCGTGCATAAAAAGTCACTTATAAACAAGTTTACTAACGATTTCTGATCGGTCGCATATTAATTTATTAGATTTTTTTCATCAATGCTAATACTGGCAAAAAACTTATCAAATATTATCCTCAAGCAAATTTAATTATCACACTTTAAAAAAATCCATTAGCTGCAAAGGAAAAAATACCAACGAAGTTCATTTATTTGATATTTGGTTAATAAAGCATGAACTTGTATTTTTGTTGTGAGACGTTTTTGGCAATATTCCTGTCAGAAAATAAGCTTAGTATGAAAATAATAACAGGAAGTTTTTTTTAAGTGTTTATTTAATTATAATTAAAAAGCATAAATATTCTTGTTCAATTTTTCCATCTGATTGTCTTGTATTTGTGCACTAATTGAATGAAATTTATAGATTTAATCTGATAAATATTCTCTTTCATTAAAATATAATTTGTTTTTGTATGTCAATCTATTTTTTTTAATAAATAAGAATTGTGGAATTATAACTTTTAAACTTACTTATAAAAAAAAGTATACTATAGTTTATGTAATTAAAAAGATGCTATGGATTATGTAATTATAAAGTATGCTATGGTTTATGTAGTTATAAAGTATGCTACGATTTATGTTATTTTAAAGTATACTATGGTTTATATAATTATAAAGTATGCTATGGTTTATGAAATTATAAAGTATGCTACGATTTATGTAATTTTAAAGTATACTATGGTTTATGTAATTATAAAGTATGCGATGGTTTATGTAATTATGAAGTATGCTACGATTTATGTTACTTTAAAGTATGCTACGATTTATGTAATTTTAAATTATACTATGGTTTATGTAATTATAAAGTATGCGATGGTTTATGTAATTATAAAGTAAGCTACGATTTATGTAATTTTAAATTATACTATAGATTATGTAATTATAAAATATGCTACGATTTATGTAATTTTAAAGTATACTATGGTTTATGTAATTATAAAGTATGCGATGGTTTATGTAATTATAAAGTATGCTACGATTTATGTAATTTTAAATTATACTATAGATTATGTAATTATAAAGTATGCTACGATTTATGTAATTTTAAAATATACTATGGTGAGATAAGTAATGTAATTATGTAATTATAAAGTATGCGATGGTTTATGTAATTATGAAGTATGCTACGATTTATGTTATTTTAAAATATGCTACGATTTATGTAATTTTAAATTATACTATGGTTTATGTAATTATAAAGTATGCGATGGTTTATGTAATTATAAAGTAAGCTACGATTTATGTAATTTTAAATTATACTATAGATTATGTAATTATAAAATATGTTACGATTTATGTAATTTTAAAGTATACTATGGTTTATGTAATTATAAAGTATGCTATGGTTTATGTAATTATGAAGTATGCTACGATTTATGTTATTTTAAAGTATGCTACGATTTATGTAATTTTAAATTATACTATGGTTTATGTAATTATAAAGTATGCGATGGTTTATGTAATTATAAAGTATGCTACGATTTATGTAATTTTAAATTATATTATAGATTATGTAATTATAAAGTATGCTACGATTTATGTAATTTTAAATTATACTGTAGATTATATAATTATAAAGTATGCTACGATTTATGTAATTTTAAATTATATTATAGATTATGTATGCTATGGTTTATGTAATTATAAAGTATGCTATGATGGTTTATGTAATTTTAAAGTATACTATGGTTTATGTAATTATAAAGTCTGCGATGGTTTTTGTTATTATAGAGTATGCTGCAATTTATGTAACTTTTCCTTAATATCAGATTATTATTATTATTTTCTTCATCATTTTATTTAAAATAATTTACAAAAAAAGCTGGAATATGAATGTCGCTGTCAAGAAAAAGCTATTTCTACATACATTTTTAAAGTTTTTCGAGCACATTTAATGACTGATGACTCACTTTGTTAAAGTTGCCAACATAATATGATAGCAAAAAAAAATTCTGCAATTCAGAGTTGTTTTAAATCGCTACGTAGGGAGGTTGGCATCAAATTTGGCGAGAAAACTTATCCCCGACTATGTTTCAAGTACGATGCCTTTAAATGAAGTCAAGACGGGAACTATCTACAAAAAACATTTGAGGTCGTAATTCAAAGCACTTCCGGTCAAATTTTATACAACCCTAGAAATCTTATTTATACCTTTAAACTGATACATGACACATACCTGTTGCCTGAAGTTTAAACGAAACGAATTGAAAATTGACTTCCGGTAACCATTTCTAAGTATTAAGGTATACGTATAGGTTTCAACATTTTGTTTTTAATTTTCAATTTAAAAATTAGACCTTTGCACCTTGAAAAGTACATTATTTGTTATACTGTTTCCAATAAAAAAAAGTTTAAAATTTCTTCAATTTTTATAATTAATTAGCATTTATTCAACTAATTAGACTAAATTCGAACGGTAATGACAAAAATTCTAATTAACCCACAGATACAATTTTGGTGTTCAATAATGCGAAATACCCTGCTCTATGTTTTAACCCTATTAACAAAATTTTACAGTGTGTATATTTTGTGATATCTTGCTTTAACTGAATCTATTAGAAAAATCCAAGTTTTCTTTATACAGAATCTTATCTTTAAAATTCAATTAAAAAAATATTTACTTACAAATCACTTAGTATTTAGGGTCAAAACATTTAACAATGTATGCAGATTAAATAGCAAAAAACAAATTTCAAAAAATATTATTTAAACTGGAGTTATTACTATTTGAATGAAATGCAAAATAGAAAAAACTACAATCTGAGAATAACTTTTAAAAAAGTATTTTTTTTACATAAAAAACTGTTATTATTATACTAATTATTATATATTTCCTTTTTAGTATGCTCCTTCATCATAGGGTTTCCTTCTTTCGTGTTGTTTTTGTTTTTAACGGCTTTACAAATCTTCCCGAAAAGATTTTTGCGAGTTTTGCGATTTGAAGCCTATACGTATACCTTAACTTACGATGGAACTAAAGAATTGGCACTCGTTTTTAAAAGGCCTGTCATTTGATATATAGCAAGCACATGCTTGTCAAGATTCTAGTTTTGGCTGTGATAGTTGACAATAGAGTGATAGAAAGAACTTTTGCAATAGATTCTTTTACTCTACTAGTGTAGCATAGAAGCCAAAATTTAACAGTAAAACTGTATGTGCAGTAATTCCACACAGACAAATTTTATGTTTAGAATGTGGTAATTAATGGATATTTCCATTAAAAGGTTGCAAACATATTAAATTTTCTTCGTCATTTTTTATGCAATTAAAATTCCGAAATAAATATAGCGCATTAATTATTTAAAAGTAACACAAAAGCTTTGAAATGTCAATGAATGGCAAGTTATAACTGTTGAAAGAAACGATTTTTAAAGAAATGCATAAAATACATATACTATTTAAACCTTTTACAATAATTTCAATTTTGTTTGTGTTTGGTGAGGAAAATCCAATCTTTATGAAACTCGATGCATTCTATCGAAATTGCGAGGCTGTCGCTGTAAGACCACTTTTACACATTTGAAAGGCACTAACCTTAACGATCTTGATTAAAATCGGCAGAGCCGTTCATATAGCAAATGCTGAAAAACATCAAATTTTCAACACAGTGCACATGCGCAATTTTGATGAAAACCTTAATGGCGGGTCTCGTGGTCGTCACTAGCTCGTAAACGAACGTTAAAACGTCGCAAGTCAATCCGTTCGGAAATTACGCTAGCCACAGATACACTACACATTCATATATATATATATTTTTTTTTTCCTTTTCCGATGACTTATTTGAAATTGACACTTTCCAAAACATGTAAAAATCCAAAAAAATTTAGCTTTTTTTCCTGATTGAATGCAATTCTTTCATAACCCTATGTTAGCATGTAAGTAATTTATGGTAAAAAAAAAAAAAAAAAAGCATACAGCAATGAATTTGTGGATGTGTAAAAATACATTTTTACTCCCCACCTTCCTAAATGGAAGCCTAGTAGTCAAAATAGACATTTATGTCTATTACTAAAGATTCTCGATGGCTCCCAAGTCTGTTATCAACACTCCACCTAAATTTCAATCTCAATGTTAAAGTTTAAGATAAATCCATTTAGAGATAATCACAACACAGTGCTAAGGAATTTTAAAATATTCTATTATTTATCACCATAAAAAAAAAATCGAAATGTTTTGTATGGTTAAAGAGTTATCATGTTTTAATATTTTATAGGAACACATTTCGAAACGTTTTCACAAAATTTGATCTCTTCAAGTTTAAGTTTAAACGCTGATAAAAAAAAGTCTTCATAATAACAAAATAACAAAAAAATAAAAAAAAAAGTAAAAATAAACAATCCAGACAGTTATTCATTCTCTTTCAAATGACACTTTATCAATATTTTTAAAAGTTGCACAGAAAAATGCTATATTGTAATTCCTGTAAAATTTCATAATTTTCTCCCATCCGCGTATAACAGTGATTAGCAACGGATTCCAGCTGTACAATTGTATAAGCGATAAGAAGTGCACCTTCTTAGAGGGTGTTCTATACTAAACTTCAACTTAACTTGACATCACTAGACGGTAGATCATCACAGTGCTCATAGGCAATTTATCCATTTTCGCGGAGTGAAAGCATAATGCTCGCCAAACCACAACCCTGTAGAGAACGAAAGGCTATAAAGTTTGGCGAGAATTATGTCTTCACTCCTCTAAAATGGATTAACTGCCTATGAGCACGGTGAAGATCTATCGTCTAGTGATGTCAAGTTAAGTTGGAGTTTAGTATAATCTGTCTCAAGATTTCGGCACCAGACGCTCCTGTTACACACTAAGAGAGCGCCATCTACAACTTTAAGTTACAACACCTCTTAACTGTAACTTGGACTTGAACTGTAGCAGATTAACTGACTGTTAAAAGAGGTTGGGTGGTTGTTTTCAGATTATCTGGCACCGTCAGCAACACCAGGGCTATATTGCGTCGAAACATTCGTCATTCGACAAGCCAACATACATTTACACAAACACCCATGCCTAACACGGGACTCGGAACCCGCAACCTCGCGGTTTAGAAGCTAGCACGCTAACCACTATACCGTTTGGTCGGCCTGTTAAAAGAGGAATAACTTTAAATGTATTCCTGGACTAAAATCAATCGGAGGACTGTAAATAATGGCATCTGCATGCGAATTAATTAAATGGCATTATACGATAATGGATTGACACATCCTTTCCCCACTATCACTAAACTAACATCACGCATACCGAGATGTTAAACATAACAGATTGTAACGTACCAAGTATAGCGAATGATCCTTGCTGGGGAACAAGGACGGATCCAAAGTTTTATTACGGGGGGGGGGGGGGGGGCTGTTGAAAAGCTTAGGTACATTTTGTTGCTCTTAAGTTACATTACTATACCATGGGATGACTTCACTTTGATTATACAGTAGAACCTTGATTAACCGTCCCTCCTTTATCCGGTACTCTCTGTTAACCGGCAATCAGTTAGTCGACATCAAAAATCTCCCAAATGAGTAATAAATCATTTGTTCATTTTTAAACCGTAATCTTTTCCCTCGCCCTAAAGTTACAAAAGTAATGGTGAGGCTTTTGACTGTTTTTCTAAATAACTGACACGGTTAGAGCAACCTTCGGATGCAGATCAAACTGAACTATTGCCTTCAAAAAGACTCCGGGATAGAGCAGCGAAACAAAGATTATCGAGATTATTGCAACAAAAACTCATTTCCAACAATTAATGTCATAAAAAAACATTAAAAGTCATGTATTCAATAAACGAAAATCATTTACTTTTTATTGTTTTTTACAACTCTCTTTTATCCGGAATTTTCGCTTAACCGTCATACCTTTAGTCCGAATTAGGTCGGTTAATCGAGATTCTACTGTATAGCATATGTTACAAAGTGGTAAAAAGCCTTAATAACGTAAACGCGACACAAGGGTTGGCTACGTGTGAATTTACGACAAGAAATTAGAGTTGTCTACAACTGTTTGATTCAGGATTGATTATTTCTAAATATGATAGACAGAACAATCTAATAACGAATGCATATACACATTGGACATTTTCAAACTATGATTTGCTTTGTTGTCTTGCTTCGTCCGCGAATTTTTCATCTTCACTTTTCGGTATGAGAACATTCATATTAAAAATGTTCAGTGCGGATTCGTCGAATCTTGATTGATTTCATTAAAAGCCTGTGAACAGCGTACGTTAGAACGTGAGTGGTCCATGAATAAAGGAGGGGGCGATCGCCCCTCCGCCCCTCGCTGGATCCGCCAATGGTTGGGATTTCTCCTTATAGACTGAGAGGCGACTGCAATTTTTGGACCCCCATCGAACATCATTCTGAATTTTTTTTATAGAAATTGGAGAAAAGTGAGTAGATTACGAATTCACTGGTCTGCCGTGGCAAAAATGGCCGAAACTGGTCAAAAATCGACTTTTAATAAGTTGAACTAAATCCAATTGCCGAATGCGCCATAACTTGCCAAATAATGAGCATTTTTTTTTTTTTTTTATATTTGGTAACCCTCACTCTTTAATTTTCAGTTAAGAAGGTTGCAGACGATTCGGATGTGCGGCTACGGCTTACTTGCATCTTTCGTAAATGAGCCAAATTGGCAATAAACATTACGTCCCTGATGACGTAACTGATGTCGCCAATTTGGCTTACTTTTAAAAGATAAAAGTTTTCCGAGCCAGAGATCAGAAATCGTTTGGGCTTTTTCTCATTTGAAAATCAAAATGCAGTGGGTTGCCAGACGAAAAAGTTTGTTCTCTTTTTGGCAAGTTATGACATATTTGGCGATCGGATTTTAGTTCAACTCATTCTAAGTCGATTTTTGATTAGTTTCGGCCATTTTTGTCACGGCAGGCCAGTGGACTCGTAATCTACTCACTATAAACTACTAACTATAATCACTCATTTCTATAAAAAATTCAGAATGATGTTCGATGGGGTCCAAAATTTGTGCCTCTCGGACTATTTGTTTTTTAAACTACAACACACTCACCTCAAAGATTCCTGTTTCCGGATCCATGTCCAAGAGAGAGTAGTCTACGTAGCGATCTCCTTTCTCGTTGATGCTCACATTTCCTGTTATGCCTGTTGGAAGAATTTCAAAGTAGTTTAGTCACAACGAAGAAACTGATTTAGATATTTTTCCAGAGTGCTTTTTTAAAAATCACATTTAAATAACTTTTTTTTATAAGAGTTTAAGATAAGGAGAGGATTTTCTTTCTTCTTTTCTTTCTTCCGTTAAGGGGACTTACCTTTCAAATATTTTTTTTAAGCGTTTAATTTTATAATTTTTATATATATATTCGGAAGTATTGCTAAGTAAACACTAAAATTTATTAAAAAAAAAAAATTCGTTCTAAATTTTCAACATTTAAATTTTTTTTAAAAAATTCATAAAATTTTATATCCTATCTTCTTTTTCATTTTTTAGCTTTATCAAAATCTAGCTTTAAAAGGAACTTGGTACCCTTCAAACTTTTTTTTTTTATTATTTAAGCCTTTAAAATTATAATTTTTACATATTTGGAAGTATTACCAAATAAAAACTACATTTTATTTTAAAAAAAGTTCACATAGTGCTCTAAATTTTAAAACTTAAAAAAAAAAAAATCCTCCAGTTTCAAGTACTAACTTCTGTTTCATTTTTCAATATTTTTCCTGTTCTTTCCAAAAAAAAGCCTTTTTTTTTTTTTTTTTTTAATATTCCTAGTAATATACTCCAACTTTTTAGGAATCATTTGAGTAAAATAGTATTCTAGAAAAACGATAATTACTGTATATATTGGTTAAAAAAGCGTACAAAACGAGCATTTTTCAACATTTAAATTTGTAAAGAAAAAGGTTTACATTTTTTTCAAAAATCCATTCCCGTTTATGTTAAATATATATTTAGAATGACAAAAAAAAAAAAAAAAAAAAAAAAAAAATTCAATTCAGTTCATTTATATTTGCTGAAGTTTATTCCTTTTGAGTAAGATGGGAATTCCAAAAAAAACATGAACTGAGAAAAATACATTCGAAACGACGAAGGAGCTAACTGCAGCTATGCTAAATAAATTATTCATGAAAAATATAATTTTTGCGCAATTGCGGTTATCGGATCAGCTCAAAAACTTGCCTGGATGAGGAGAAGGTTTCAAAGATTCTAAACACGCAAAAAATAGAAAATTGATATTTTTGTAATTTTTTGTGAAATCAAGGGTGTGAAAGTGTGGGTGGGGGGGGGATTCTCCTTTCTTCTTTTTCTTTGTTCCATTAAAAAAACTATTTCTTAAGGGGACTGTTAAGTCAAAAATAAAAATTCTTCAATTTTCGCTCAAAATTCATGAAATTTTTTGTGCAGTTCAATAGCAATTAGATAAAACACAAGCCAAAATTTCAAAAATTTATATTGATTTTTTTTTTATGAAATTAAATTTTTATTGAAAAATTTAGCGTTTTTTCCGTAATTTTAAAAACGCTCCTTGCGATTCAATTTTTTTGCAATCTGTCTCAATTTTTTTGTACAAGCTAATCGAATATATATTGACATAATTGTCCATGGGTTTTGAATTTTACTCGTTGGTTAATTATTTAAAAGTAAAACTTTGGTACAACGGCAAAAAGTGTCAACTTTTTAAATAGAAGCATTACGAAAATTGCTGTAAAACAATAAAAAAATACCAGATTCCAAAATCCATGCACAATTGTGTTCAAAATAGTATAGTAAACAATATCTCCAAGTTTAAAAAAAATACATCCACTTTTGAATCGCAAGGAACAAATCGAATACCCTAAAAATCTTAAAATACACATGAAGAGAAAAATGCAATTTAAGAAAATGAAAAACAGGCGATTTCCGATATGCGCGCTTACAAAAACTCAAATAATATTCTTAATTCTTCTCGGATCAGCAAAAGTAAGGTATCTACTGAAAGCTAGAATTTCAGGCTATTTTTTCCCCCTAAAATATAAAAATCGAAAATTTTGCCTTAACAGTCCCCTTAAGGAATTATGGAGGCAATCATCATATCGTACCCCTGCGAGAAACACACAGAACTCAAGATTCTTCATTTTGGGTAAAAGTCCATGCAGAATCCCTGGCTGCATGTGTAGAGTATATCAGATTGCAATCTATAACTTTGAAACTACATAACTACGAGTGAGTGAGAAGAGACAAATGAGATCGACGGGTAGAGAATTTCAAGTACACATCATTTGACCACTTGCTACTATCTCACTTTAGAATTTCCTTCGTCTTCTGTTCAAATGGGAGTCTTTAACTCAAAATTCTAAAATCTTTAGTTTTAGAATTATTTTTCTGAAATTTGTTATGCAGTAATAACTAAAAAAAAATTATTATTATTATATTAAAAACAATTTTAAATTTTCAAATTTAAAAAACAATTTTAAATTTTCAAATTTAAAAAACAATTTTAAATTTTCAAATTTAAAAAACAATTTTAAATTTTCAAATTTAAAAAACAATTTTAAATTTTCAAATTTAAAAAACAATTTTAAATTTTCAAATTTAAAAAACAATTTTAAATTTTCAAATTTAAAAAACAATTTTAAATTTTCAATTTAAAAAACAATTTTAAATTTTCAAATTTAAAAAACATTTTTAAAAAAAATTTAAACTTTAAAATTTTGATATTTTATAAATTTGATATGTGTAAAAAACTTTTTTAAAAAATCACTTTATTTTTACTTAAAATAACTTCAAATAATTCATATCAAAAACTGTTTTCATGATTTTTCAATGAAATAATTAGAAAAAATTAAGAAAATGTATTTTTGTGCGAAAACTGTATAAAATCCATTATATGCTTAACTCCAAAAACTTTAAAAAAAAAATTAAAAAAAAACAAACATAATTCCTGAACACAAACTAAAGAAATATACATGAAAAAAAAATTGTGGAAAGTTTCATAGATATATAACAAGCAGATTTTAAGTTATATCATTTTAAACTAAAAAAAATTGACAAAAAGCCATCACTGCGAAAAACAGTTTCAAAATAGCATATCTGAGATACAGTTGTCATGTAACAAAAGCTGAAATATTTCAAGTTCTACTAATGATAAAAATAAAAAATTTCAGGTGACCTAAAAAAAAAATTTAATCGGTTTTGGGTTTTTTATTTCACGTTATTCTGTATTTCTTTGCCTTTCTATTGATGAATTACTTTGGCTTCTACTCAAGTTAGAGACATGTTATATTTTATTTAAAAAATGACAACTATCAATATTAACTATAAAAGAATTTTACCTTCAAGTTTAATTTTCTCTAAACACGATATTTGAAAATTCAATGTACTTTTTATAATGAACTATTAGAGATATAACAGTAATTATTTTATTAAATTGTAGTACATAACCTATAGATTAAACGGAAGTTTAAAAATTTCCAGTTATTTTCTTAATTATTTTTTAAATACCAAAATATTTGTAAAAAAAAAAGAGAGTTTATTTTTCTCGAAAATAAAATTGGAAAATTGATAAAAACTTAACAAGAAAAATTCTGATGATATTTTTTTACCAAACCTTAACCTTAGTTTAATCTGTAGATTATGTACTACAATTTAATAAAAAAAATTATTTGTATATCCTCTACTCGTTAGTTAGAAAATATACATTGAAGTTTAAAATGTGAAGTTCAAAGAAAATCAAAGTTAAATGTAAAAGGCTATATATAGTTAACTTTGATAATTTGTTTTTTTAAAACAAAATAAAACATGCTTCTAATTTGAGTAGAAACAAATGTAATACATCATTGGAAAGAAAAAATTACATAGAGTAATATGAAATAAAAACCTCGAAATCGATATATTTTTTATTTTTAGGTTACCGAGTCCTCTTAAGCCATTTTATCCAATAGTATTTGTAATATTTTTTACCATAGTAAATTATTATTATTATTACTTTGAGAATTTAAAAAATTGTGTGTCCCATAACCCCTTAAATATTTTATGCAATGGATAAGCAAAACTTATATGCAATTTAAGAAAATTCTAAACAATTGAATTCTCTAAATTTAAAATAAAAAAAAATGCTTTGTTCTATTTACAGGGTCTTTCCAGAAACGAATTATTATAGTCGGAGGGGCGACTGCAATTTTTGGACCCCATCGAACATCATTCTGAATTTTTTATAGAGATTGGAGTAAAGTGAGTAGATTAGGAATCCACTGGTCTGCCGTGGCAAAAATGGCCGAAACTGATCAAAAATCGACTTGGAATGAGTTGAACTAAAATCCGATTGCCAAATATGTCATAACTTGCCAAAAAGAGAACGGACTTTTTCGTTTGGCAACCCACTGCATTTTGATTTTCAATGAGAAAAAGCGCAAACGATTTCTGATCTCTGGCTTGGAAAATTTATATCTTTTAAAAGTAAGCCAAATTGGCGACATCAGTTACGTCATCCGTGACGTAATGTTTATTGCCAACTAGACTTCCTTTTAATAGATGCAAGTAGACCGTCGCCAGATATCTGAATCGTCTGCAACCTTCTTAATTGATAATTAAAGAGTGAGGGTTACCAAATAAAAAAAAAAAAAACGCTCATTACTTGGCAAGTTATGGCTCATTTGGCAATTGGATTTAGTTCAACTTTTTTAAAGTCGGTTTTTGACCAGTTTCGGCCATTTTTGCCACGGTAGACCAGTGAATTCGTTATCTACTCACTTTTCTATAATTTCTATAGAAAAATCAGAATGATGTTCGATGGGGTCCAAATATTGCAGTCGCCTCTCAGTCTATTAATTTTAAATAGACAGGTGCTGAATTTAAAATAAACAGGTTTGCAAATATGGTTGTTGGGAGTAAAATTTAATGGTTTACTGATAAGGCCCATCTTCATTGTATGTATTTATCGATAAACAAAACAGATGACGAAAGGGTATTGAAAACTAGTCTTTATCTTACAAAACTACTACATTCTCCAAAATGTACCGTTTGGGCTGCAGAATAAAGTGAAGGGATCATCTTCTTTCCATGAGAGAAACGATATACTCATTCTGCTCTATTCAGATTTTACAACAATGTGTAGCCACATTTCAAAATTGAAAAAAAAATTTACAAACCGTTGCATTTAAAATTCCATGCCTTTTTATCCAATAAACCTTTGTCTTTCTTTTTTTTTCTCTCTCTCACTGCTTATGTCATTTTAAAGTTTGGGCGTTTCCTCTGAAAAACCATTTTATGCATTTACACGATCGCTTGAATCAATTTAAATGACCTTCTATAAATTGTGACTTATTACCAGCCATTTGTGCTTAATTTTGTTGTTTATATCTGAAATTGTGTCCATCTTTCAAAACAATTTACTGTTTGAGCCGTAAGTTGAATAATTTTTCTCTAGTTTAGAATTTGCATACGCTGTCTGCATAGAAAAATTCAATGTTGCTATAAATCACTCATAAACTTATATGGTTGTGATGTCCAAAAACATATTTTTCATGTATCACAGTCGCAAGAATAGCAGTTAACGTAGCTGTTGCTTACTACAATTCAGAAAAAGACGAGTGTAAGCAGATTGAAGGAATTGTAAGGTTTCGGACTTGAACCCCAAAGATAAATTGCATATCTTCTCTTTTAAAATTAGAGGTTGCATTGCCAATCTAAAAAAAGAAAGAAAGAAAAAAAGAAAAGAAAAAAAAATCAGGACAAGAATTTGTCGTACTTCTCGACGGTTTGATTGAGTTTCGTAAAACTTTCCTCTAAAAAGGTTCTAGTTCAATTTTCAGAAGCAACTTTCTCAGATCAATTTCTCTACTATTTTATCCTATTGTACTTAAATTGTACTTAAAATCTACTTATGTTGTACAGTTCATTTTTGTTTTTATAAGTGTCCTGATTTATTTAATTTTAATTCGCAATTCTTCATTTCAGATTGAAGTTTGAAATTAAATAATATTTGCTTGTAATTGCTTACGAGCAAATACATGTTGTTTTTAAAAGGGCTGACATTTTAAAAAGAATCAGAAGGCGAGAGAAATGTGCTATTTGCTGTGTTCTAATTCGACAATTTTATCCAACAATTTTCAAAAATAGTTATGAACTTTACCAACAGATGGCACTGTTGAAAGAAAAATAAATGAATGCCCGTCTGAATATGTTTCTAACCTTACAAACTGATGTCTCAAATATGAATTGATGGTAACATCGTTTTGTAGTTTCAGTAACACGTTCAGGTCATTTTTTTGGGAAATAATTTATTATTTAACAGCGCCATCTAATAGTGAAGTTTGTAACTATTTTTGAAAATTGATGAAAAATAATTCTCTAGTTCAGCGGTTCCCAGCCTTTTAAGTTGTGCTGATCACCTATTTTGTAAGGAAAACTTTGCGGCTAACTAACTAATAGAATACGAGCGTGCATCAGTAATTAGTAAAATATACTTTACAAGGAGGATTAAAAAAAAAAAAAAAAATTAATAAATTATGCTGTAAATAATGCAATTGTGGTAACTACTGGATATTTTTGCCAAACATTGATCTAAAACGGGACCAATAGTGTCCATAATTCAATTAACGAGTCTTCACTTGAAGATATTTTCTATATTTTAGATAATCTTCTTTAAATAGAATTCACTCATTAAACCATCGAAGAAAAGAATCGAATAATTCGAGTGGTACTAATCAGCTAGTGACTCTATTGTTCCCATGCCTAATCCTGAAGCTCCTGCAATATTTATCTTGGGTTATTATACTCTTTTATTAGCTTCCACGGCCCAATACCGCGCTACTCGCGGCCCACTAGTGGGCCGCGGCACATGCGTTGGGAACCGATGTTCTAGTTTACCAAATAGAATACGCCGACCAAACGGTATAGTGGTTAGCGTGCTAGCTTCTAGAATGCAAGGTTGCGAGTTCGAGTCCCGTTTTAGGCATGGGTGTTTGTAAATGTATGTTGGCTTGTCTAATGCCGAATGTTTCGGCGCATTATACCCCTCGTGATGCTGACCGCGCCAGATAATCTGAAAACAACCAACCAAATAGAATACAGCAAACGATACTTCTCTATCATGTTCTTTTAATTCACCTTTTAAATGTGATCAGTCCACTTTAGGGTATCCTATACGCTGATAATTCTTGACGACAATTATCTTTTCGAAACAAAAAATAGTTTTCAAATAAAAATCAAAGAGGAAACTTTTACAATTGATTTTCAGATTTATAAAATAACTAGCTGAATACCCGTGCTGCGCTACGAAATTTTACCATTAGCATTTTAGCGATCAAAAGACATTCATGTATTCTACACTTCAGACGTTTGCTCCCTTTTCGATCCCGACAAATTGATTTATCAAAATAGGAACTTTCCTTTGTTGACATTTTAAACGAAATTTATAATTGTGAATTGTAAACTGGAATAGTTTATTGTGTTTATGTTTGCTCTTAGTTCTAAATTTCAAAGTAGTAGCTGTATTGGAATTAAGTTAATTAGACATTAAGTTAATCCTCGTATAGTTTCAATGTTGCGTCGTCTTTTCATCCCTTAAAAATTCGTTAATCGATATTGGAATGACTTATTTTTTTAACATTTGCAAAAAAATATCAGAAAAATGACTACATTAGAAGAGGAACATTCGGATATCCCTCGTTTGGAACATTTAACCCCTTTTCGACCCCTTAAAGTGTGTTAATCGAGATCGGAATAGTTTACTTTTTCTATTTTTACCATTGTTGATATTTGTGCCGATTTTCAGAGTTGTGACTATGTGGGAAGTAGGATTTTCGAATGTCCCCCGTTTGGAACGTTTAACCCCTTTTCGACCCCTTAAAGTGTGTTAATCGAGATCGGAATAGTTTACTTTTTCTATTTTTACCATTGTTGATATTTGTGCCGATTTTCAGAGTTGTGACTATGTGGGAAGTAGGATTTTCGAATGTCCCCCGTTTGGAACGTTTGACCCCTTTTCGACCCCTTAAAGTGTGTTAATCGAGATCGGAATAGTTTACTTTTTCTATTTTTACCATTGTTGATATTTGTGCCGATTTTCAGAGTTGTGACTATGTGGGAAGTAGGATTTTCGAATGTCCCCCGTTTGGAACGTTTGACCCCTTTTCGACCCCTTAAAGTGTGTTAATCGAGATCGGAATAGTTTACTTTTTCTATTTTTACCATTGTTGATATTTGTGCCGATTTTCAGAGTTGTGACTATGTGGGAAGTGGGAGAATTAGTGATGAGTGAGTCAGTGAGTGAGTGAGTGAGTGAGTGAGTGAGTCAGTGAGTGAGGGCTTTGCCTTATATATATAGAGATATGAAAAGCATAATTCACCTTCGAAAGTCCTGTTCCACATTTTCTGTGTGATGACGGTACCGTTTTTGAGACTAAAACCTTCGATCAGTGTTTCGTTGACAGCCAGAGAGTACAAGATGACGGCATCGTGAAACGCCGTCACGTACGCATTCACCTGAAAAAGCCAGCAAATGTTGCGTTATACAAAGGACATTAAAGGCTAGTAAATATTTTAAGGGGAAGTCCTAGTAGTTAGGATCATTCCCTATCGTCGCTATGTTACAATCTTCTAGCCCAGTGCATTTAGAAACTACTTTCTGTAAAACTTTGGCATTTGTTGAGTAGGTACCAAAATTATCTTTTAATGAAATGAAATAAATTGTTTTCATTTAATGTCTGTCTATTATAAACCAGAATTAAAGTAGCTAATGACAAAACCAGGTGGAGCCACTGCATATGCATTGACGTAAGGATTTCAAATATGAAATAAAATATATTAGACGCAATTTTCGAGTTTTCAATTTACGTTATTTCATTAAGTGATTGTTTTTTAACCTACTCTCCAAATTTCCAGGTATTATAGAATTTAATTTATAAATGCACTGGGTTAGAGATTGTAGCATAGTAAGTATAGGGAATAATCCTCACTATGACTTTCCCTATAGGGAGTGTTTCGTATTAATACTTTAAACAATGAATATTTCACAGAGAATGAACAGCCACAACCTTTTTATTAACAATTTTAATAGAAAACAGAAGTCTTCCGTTTTTTAACTCTGTTGCCGAATACATTCACAAATGTAACAAACAGCAAACGATTATATTATGCGCAAACAATTATATTATGTGCGTTGACGTCATTGCCGTCTGATCTTAGAGCGCAACAGGGAGACCCGTTCCCCAAATATACGAAAAATGTGGAAAGGAAAAAAAAAAATATTTTTATTTTATTGCATAAAATTAAGCTATATATATATATATATATTCAAGGAGACGTGGGAGAAATTTAAAACTTCCGGAGAACTGCAAACATTAGATTTTTAAACTTTTACATACCGATCTACTGTGTAGTTGTATACAAGTTTTTAATTTTAAGTTCGTTTATCTCGAAATCTAGAATTGGCAATTTCGATTGTGTTTAAAATGCTAAGGCTTTGAGAAATATTTTCTTAGACGTAAACTGTTTATATGTTTGAAATCTTGAATATAAGTTATATAAATGTAAGGAGAGTTTTTTTAGTAAATTGTTTTTTAAGAATTAGAAAAATGGGAATTTTTTGTGAAAACTTAGAAATTTCTGGTGAAAAACACAAAACATCTTTTTAAAATCTCCTGTCAAACTAATTAAAAAAAAAAAAAAAAATCTCTTCCTACATCTTTAGAGTGTACTTTATTAAAATTAATTTATTTTGAAATTAAAAAAAAAAAATATTAAAAATTGAAGGAAGAGTAGTCTTTTTAAAAAAGCGTATATTTCGCGCAAAAAACACTGAAAAACAAAAATACCAAAAACTATTAATATTAAAACACAAAAAATAATGAAAATAATTGTTTAAAATAAGTTGTTTTATTTGTATAAAAATGTGGTGCTACAAAATTCATTAATAAAAATTTTAGGTTTTTGCTTACGGGTCTCCCTTAGCAGATTTGAACTTTTTGTTACGACAAAAAGGTTAACTGGATAATGCGTATCATGTTTGTTAGAAAAACAACAACAGAAACCTGAATGTACAGGTGGTAATCAGTAAAAAAAGGCGCATGTTAGTTTTGTAATTAAAAAACAAAAACACTAAGTTTGGGAATTACGTGACAATAGTTGTGAAAAATGATTTTGTAAATAATATAACCCATAAAAACAAAGTTTTTAATATAAATCCTTTATACTCATCATCAATTCTGTAAGCAGCGTGTGCTTGGTGTTGGCATTTATTTTTAAATATTTAAAAAAAAAAAAAAATCTCCATCTGCAAATATCTGATAAACTACTTTTCAAAATTTACTCGTTAAAAATGCGTTCGATTTTATGCACTCAAATCCAAATATCCTTTATATATTCTGAATAAAACATTATAATTATTTATTTAAACAATTTTGGTAGCATGAAAGAGTTTCTTCAATGATCGGGTTAAATGCTATTTTAGCGTGATTGGATGACGGCAAGTTGGTTTATTAGTTTTCCATAAAAGAGACCACACAGTGACTGTAACAGTCGCCAAAATTTTATAGAATGCATTGTCCTGAACATCAAATCTGTCAAGTTGTAGGCCGATTGGATGACAGCAAGGAGGTTAATATAGCCTCCACAGATTTGCCCGCCATCGGCAAACACATACACCAAATCGAAGTAAATAGTGTTGCTTTGGATGGGTTCGAAAGATTTGAAGCCAAAGCAGATCAAAACTTGCAGAAATTTATTCCACTCTTCACAGATTCCTTTACAACTCCAGAACTTCTCGTTCTAGTAGACTCAATACAGCTCTATACACAACAATAGAGCACAAAACAGCAGTTAAAAACTTGACAACACAACTGCTAAATCACCGCAAAAGACAATGCAATACAGTTCACTTTCGGAACTACTCTGGAAGCTCACTGAGACTCAGTATCTCAACTCAGTAATTCCAGTCAGCTAACGGACTCAACTTAGTCAACTACTACTCCCCGCTCACTTGGCCGGTTTTATATAGGGGAGGCGAACATTCTTGAAACTTCTAGAGGTTGACATTTGGAGAACTCTCCAGATCGTAGTCGAAAAGTCCTATACATGTCCATAGGGACCGAAAATGTCGCAAATGGACCAAGTTTGATGACATTTGGTGATTTCTCGCCAAATTTGGCGACAAAAATTAGTAGCCAAAACCGTCGCCAACCTGGCTCTATCTCTCCAATTTGGCAAGATTGCCATTACCATAACGTTAAATGCCCTGCTCCTTGTAAAACTCGCTTCCCAGCGTTACCTCTGTAAAACTCGTTATCAAGCATTAAGACCCATATTGCAGAGAAGGCAACTTAAGACGAACTATTGCACTGCCTTATGTAAAATGTATATAAATTTTCCTATTTACAAAATTAACACTACGAAATATTTACAAATATACAAAAATTCGTAACAATATAAAGTATATAAAAATACAAGCTCTAACACGACATCACAATTTGTAGCCAAAATACGCATTTCCCATAAAATTATAACGACATAATTTTAAAACTCTAAATCATTCTTGTTAAATTTAAATACACTTATTAATAACCTTACTTTTAATCAATAATGTTGGGTATTTCACAAGTATTCACTAAAGTTTCGGAAGGCTATTTCGAAATCGTACCCACCTCTTCTTTACCAAACGATTTTGAGAAGTGCTCCATCGCCAGTTCCTCCACCCCTTTGGCGAAATCTGCCATCTCTGCAGTCTCAGGAATGCGAGCTGTCACAGTAAGCAGCGCAGCGAACGCCTTGCGAGCGCGAGCGTTTGTAGCAGCAGAGTCGTGTTCGCGATGCCATGGACGGCTGCTGACGTTCTTGCTG
>OZ021730.1:72760412-72782912 GCA_963978545.1 Linyphia triangularis
TCGCTTTGTGACCTAAATGTGATCTTAGTGATTTTGGCGACATCCGTGTGATTTATGCAATTTTCGCAACGAAAGCTTTGTCGCTGCGATGTCACATTGTGATCTGTATGTGATCTTAGTGATTTTGGCGACATCCTTGTGATTTATGCGATCTTCGCAACGAAAGCTTTGTCCCTGCGATATCGCTTTGTGACCTAAATGTGATCTTAGTGATTTTGGCGACATCCATGTGATTTATGCGATTTTCGCAACGAAAGCTTTGTCGCTGCGATATGGCTTTGTGACCTAAATGTGATCTTAGTGATTTTGGCGACATCCATGTGATTTATGCGATTTTCGCAACGAAAGCTTTGTCACTGCGATATCGCTTTGTGACCTAAATGTGATCTTAGTGATTTTGGCGACATCCGTGTGATTTATGCGATCTTCGCAACGAAAGCTTTGTCACTGCGATATCGCTTTGTGATCTAAATGTGATCTTAGTGATTTTGGCGACATCCGTGTGATTTATGCGATCTTCGCAACGAAAGCTTTGTCACTGCGATATCGCTTTGTGACCTAAATGTGATCTCAGTGATTTTGGCGACATCCGTGTGATTTATGCGATCTTCGCAACGAAAGCTTTGTCACTGCGATATCGCTTTGTGACCTAAATGTGATCTTAGTGATTTTGGCGACATCCGTGTGATTTATGCGATTTTCGCAACGAAAGCTTTGTTGCTGCGATGTCACATTGTGATCTGTATGTGATCTTAGTGATTTTGGCGACATCCGTGTGATTTATGCGACTTTCGCAAAGAAAGCTTTGTCGCTGCGATGTCACATTGTGATCTTAGTGATTTTGGCGACATCTATGTGATTTTCACAACAAAAGCCTTGTTCCTGCAACATAATTATACAAAAAATTCACAATTAATTTTTTTTATCAACTACCTATATCTGCTTCAAGTACCTACTCTCACTATGAAGAGGCTCAGTATCTTTTCTTTACGTCAAATATTTTCTAATACTATGGTAATATAATTTATACTATCAAGGCCAGTCATTACTTTAATGACTGGCCTTAATGGTATAGTCATAGTATTAGAAAACATTTGAATATTTTCTAAAAGTATGAACTTTTCTAAACTTAATATACATGAACTTAATGGTATAATAAATTAAAGAATCATAGCATTAGAAAATATTTCTTCGTCTTCAACAAGACTTTGGGAAGTAAAAACTAGTCTCCTATATTAAAAACCAATGAAACAGTTAACTACCTAATTAGCCTTTAACCAAGAGAATTTATCCATTCCAATAGATTTCTCAGCTAAATATATACCTTAAAAATAAGACAAAACATGACTAAATCTATTAAAGCACAATGTAATGTATCTCATACATCTCAATTTTTCTTTTTCAGATTACAATGTTGTTTTGCCATTTTGTGCAAATCTTCTCCTTTATAAGTTTAGCATAAAAGAAAAATACAAAACTAAAAACAGGTTGAACAAATCAAGCAAAAATGGAAATATGCAATTAAAATAAGAGTAAAAACATAAAAAGGTAATAAGTTTATTTTATTGAACACAAAGCAAACATATTCTTTGTTACACTAAATATTGCAGAATGCTTTTCTTTTCAGCAAGGTATCTGTCCATCTGACTGCCAGGAATTAAGCCACTTCCTTTAATGTAGCCTATTCTTTCTTCGTGTTTCAGAGCATTAGGTGTAGGCTTTGGACCTAGAAAATAAAAAATAGGTTATTCTTAAATTTTAGTTTAAAATACACCATTTTTAAAATTGCCACTCACAATACAATTTTAAAAATCTAATGCAATTATAGCACAAGATGCTAGTTAATAAAAATAAAAACAGAAATTCTGTGCCAACTTTAAGTATTCATAACAAGGTTATATAATAGTAATTAAAATGTGTAATGCCAACATAAATAATTGATAATTACACTCAATTTTGATATTGTTACAAGTGATTATTTACAGCTTCCATCACTGTAATCCATTAATTGCTAAAAAATTAATTTGGAATATTATGACTTACTATTTTCTGATTTTTTTATTTATTTTTAATATTTTTCCCCTTACCTTTGTAAAACTAAAACTGATAAATGGTATACCAATTAAAAAGCTAAAACACCTCTGCTTCTTGACAAATAGTTTATTTACAATTGCACATATTGCTATCTGTTTGACAAATAATTTATTGTTTTTGGCTTTCAATGAATATGCAGTAGGAAATATGTTAACTCGATCTGGAAATGATCCTCTTTTCACTTGTGAGACTTAAAACTAAAAAAAAAAAAAAAAAAAAAAATTGTTTTAAAACAGTTTTTAATTTTAAACATTTCCCTCCATTATTTCTTAAAAAATATAACTTATATATTAAAAAAGTTCCATTGAATTGAATAATGGATTCATAAGATACAATTTATCACTAGACGACCAGATATCCGAGCCATGCCAAGTTCTGTCTTTCAAATCAAGGTTCAATACATATCTTAGTAAAATAATACAATACCTAACGCTGATATTTATGTTTATCTATGACTCACTCTGATAACAGAGGTTTTATCAGACTAATACTTCCTAATTAGTGAAAAAAAAAAATTCCATTTTTAATTATTGCTAAAAAATTGACTTGTTACTGAAAGTTGTTACGTCCAACAACCATTTGGGACCTCTAATTCCCCAAAATTGATATTTAAGAACACTATTATTAAAAGCAATAAATTTGGCAACAGTAAGTGATTTTAAAAAAATAAGGCAATTTGAGGGGCTTCAAACGACTGTTCGAAGAAGATGCCTGCTATACTTTTTGTTACTTTTAGAGTTTTGCAACAAAAGATAAAATAAAAAATTATAGAGTGCTTTTATTTTACTATCTAATTGTCTATCATTAGAAATTTTATACAAAAACTAGTTATATCACAGAATAACTAGACAACTGTTATAACTAATTATTTCACAATTTAACCTCTACGATATGTTGTTTCAAACTTTGCTTAAAGTACTTCAGTCCTTATATAGAAAAACTAATTTCACTTTCATACATTGACAATAACACACGCATAACATATATGGTCCAATTAGAGAATTCAAAAGCTAAAAAAAAAAAACATCCACAGACTTAACTTTTTCCTTAGTGGCATTATTGTATTTCTTCTAAATCAATTACATTTTATAGAAGATTTATCTGAAGACTAAAATTTCTTGAAATTTGAAAGAAATTAATGCTGTTATGTTCAATTAGTATTGCAAAATGTTGACAGCAGCCATACTTAACCATCTATGTAACACTGTTCTTGCTTCATGGATTACATAAATATTTTTAGGTATATATATATTTAGATATACAAACAAAATAAAATGAAAAACGGCAGAAATTTGGAATGTCATCAGGGGGCAACTTTCAGGGTGTTTAGCAACTTGGAACTTCAAAAAAAGGGACTAAGGGACCAAAAGTTTGAAAAAAAGGTACTTGTAAAAAAAAAAGGGACTTTTACACAAAATTTGTTTTTATAGCATAGAAAAAAATGCCTAGTATTCAGTACTTACAATTTAAGGGGTTGAATTAAAAATTATTTGTCCAAGTGTAAACTTTGCACTCCAAACATTCATCTGGAATGCCTATTAAAAAGAAAAGAATTAATTATTGACTGTATATTACTAAAAAAAACACTGAAAATTATGATTACCACATTTTTAAAATTGTAAACAGACAGAACGCAAATAACAATTTTGGAGTGCAAATTTCACCTTTGCATCGGATTATTTCAACACATGATTGAACACTAGAATTCTTACGATCTGCAGAAAACCTATATTTAACACCAAAAAGTGCTTATTCATTCGAACTAAGAAGAGAGCTACTTAAAAACATGCACGACCATCTTTTTCATTGAGAGTTAAAAACATTCTCTCATTCCATCAGGTGTATAACCTTAGAGTTATTCCTCCAACTTTCCCCATTTCACCTTGGCATCATCATGAAACTACAATTTTTAACCCTTTCTCAAATTTTAAAAAGTCTGAAACCCCTGATACTGTTTTTAAAAGTATCTTTTATGATCATCGTAATAATTTTTCTCATTTCAAATCTATTTTTACTGATGGCTCAAAAAGCCAGGGCTACGTGGGTTCGGCTGCTGTTAACGACAATGTTACCTTGTTGATAGAGCTACATCCCAGCTGCTCAATTTTTTTCAGCTGAATCCCTGCTCTAGATTGCTAGCTCTGGATTTTGTTTAAAAAAACTCATATAAAATGTGAATTATTTACACGGATTCTAAGAGCTGTCTAGACGCTCTTGGCAATCCTTTTTCACAAAATCATCCATTCATTAGGGAAATTTTAACCCATCATTCCAGACTTTTAAACAAAGGTTTTCAATCTTCTTTTGTTGGATCCCTGGTCACTTGGGTATCATGGGTAATGAGGGCTCCGATGTTATTGCTCAAGCTGCATCCGGAACTGTGACCAATGTGCTTTATCTTGATGATGCTTTAAAAGTATGTGCAAAGGCTCTCTTCGGCACATGGCAGGCCATGTGGGACACAGAGCCCAAAACAAACTACGCACTTTGCAGCTTTACCCATGTTCACCTTCTGCTGGCAGAAGATGCACCCACATGTTCCTTGTGTAATATTAATTTTTCAGTTTATCATATTTTAACAGAATGCCCATCTTTTAATGCAATAAGGCAACACCTTTTTAAAACATGTCATCCCTCATTATCTTCACTGTTAGATTCACCACCTCATACTAACCTTTTTAAATTTTTACAAGCGATTGGTTTTTATCACCTCATATAATTTATTGATTTTTAAAAATACTTTATTCAAACTTTAGTCCAGATTCTAAAAAATTTTAAACTGGCTATAACTCTTTCTTTTTGAAATAATTTTTAAGGATTACTTGGTTTCGGCGCAGTATGGCCTTGAAGTTGCTCTTGCGCCAGAAAAAAACTAAACCAAACCGATTACATGACCTTTGACCTTGACGATTCGATATAGAACCAAACCAGTTCTGTAAACAGCATTCAACCAATCAACGCTGATTCATCGTAACTGGACATGACAGGGATTCCTGGTCTGCTTATCTTTCCTCTTGCGTTCGACAAAGAAGGAAAAAAGCGAAATGGCGTGTTTTGGTCACGTGGTACAAATATATTTTAAAAAAAGGGACTAAAGGGACCAAATGTTAAAAAAAGGGGACAAAAGGGACCAAAATGAAAAAAAGGTACTTTAAGGGACTAAGGGACCAATGCTAAACGCCCTGAACTTTTTAACCTAGCAGCATATGTACTGGTAATTTTTTATAGCTTTTTTTATATCTGGTATAGCTTTGATGTTTTTGATTTTACATTTGTAATTTCATTTTTTTCTTTTTGTTATGTATATATATACACATACATATACTGGGTGGCCCAGCGGGTAATGTTTACAACAAAGTCCAATAGATGGCGCTAGGTGCACGTGAGTGAAGTCAAACTTGGTGCGCATGCTTCGGTGAGTGGGCAATTGTAAATGTGATGTTCCTTCCTCTACTCGAAAAATTTCTTGTGTAGTGTGTAATATCCTCACAAGGTGTGTTTGGCCCTATTTTCATCGATGGAAGCGCGGCGAATTACAGAAAGTTCCTGGACGAGGAGTTCATCCCTTTTCTTCATGGTCGATTACTACCTATGGGGTTATTTGAAGAGTAAAGTGTGGCAGACAAGTCCTACGAACCTTCCAGAACTGAAAACCGCCATTACAACTGTTGTCGACACGATTGACAGTGAGACCTGCTTACGAGTAATGGTTGGATTCCAGAACCGCCTAACTACTGTCCTTGTTAAAGATGGCGGGCACTTCGAACCTCTTTATCATTAATTGCCCAATATGTCCATTCAATAAACGTCATTAAATTCTTCTCATGTCTCTTATTTGGTTTTATTTTTTCATTTGTTTCAAACATTACCCGCTGGGCCACCCAGTATACACGTACATATATATACATACATATATATATATCTATATGCATATATATACACATATACATACATATATATATATATACATATACACATATATGTAATTGTGTTAGGACCATGTCTGTTACTGTTACATGTAATTATTAATATTTGTTTTATTAACATTTGTTTTAATGTTATGCGTGCTATTTTTGAAATAAAATTATTTTGAACATTATGTAATGATTTATTTTTACAGTTAAAAAATACATATATATAATTTTTATTCAAATTTGATTAGTTCAGAGATAAGTAAGAAGCAGATATTATAAGTAATTTTAATTGTGGTTCATTGGAGCAAAATTAAATTTTTGTACAGAATAATCCTCTGCATATAAAAGGAAAGTTTAATTTTTCACAAAATGATATTCTACCTACTAAAAGATGATACATAGTGTAACAGTAGTTGGAAACTCATAAAGCCAATACTTGGAAAATATTATAGTTTTAACTTTTTCTTTTCATTAAATGAGAGTTTCTATAATGCATATACTCTTAAACTTTACAGTGTTAATAAAACTAAACACATTCATGTGAAAAAAATATGTGTCAAAACAAGCGCTTAGGAAAGTAGGCAGGATACATTCGCTTCCAAATTTTTTGTTATCTATTAAAATACAAAAATCAATAATTTGTTTTGCTTAAAATTGCAACTTTAAATGGTATTTTGAATTTGAATTTCATAACTCCTTCCGAAAAATATGAGCAATATGAATGGGAATATATATGTGAATATGAAAAATATGAGCAATACTGTTTTAACATGGGTGTTCCCCATTGTTACCACATGATAGTGTTCACTTTTACCAATGTTGTTTAAATATGAATCTTCCACATGAGTGTTCAATCTTGATTCTTGCCAATGTTGTTTCAAGACATACTTTCCAGAAAACCTGTTTCTACAGCACTAGTTCTTGGGCTCAAGAACTATAGTGCTGTAAAAACAGCATTATGGGATGTGTGTCTTGAAACAACATTGGCAAGATTCAATATTGAACACTCATGTGGAAGATTCATGTTTAAACAACATTGGTAAAAGTGAACACTATCATGTGGTAACAATGGGATGCATCCATGTTGAAACAACATTGACATTCAACGTGGAAACCACATGGGCAAAAATGAACACTCATGTGGAAACAATGTGACAAATCCACGTTGAACCAATATTGACATTCAACATTGAAACCACGTGGGCAATAGCTAGCATGTGGAAGCAGTGTGATATATCTACGTAGAAACAACGTTGGCACTCAACTAGGGATGGAACGGATATCCGGCAAATATCCGATATCCGGCATATCCGGCTGATTTTTCAATATCCGAAACCCCGTCGGATATCCGATTTGAAATACCGGACATCCGATAATTTCATTCGGATATCCGGCTATATATCCGGCCACCAGGTATCCACAAGAAATAATTTTTTGCAAAAAATAATGATCTTTTTCGGACAAAGGGGACACCGCATCCTACACTTTTTTTTTAATTTTTTTTTTCTTGGACATAAATTGCAACATAATTGCGAGTTGATAAGCATAAACGATTCCTCCAATCTTTTTCCATACACATCCTTCATACGTGTTTTGCAATATGTTCTTTTCATTCCAAGTTTATGATCTGATTAATTCCAGATGTTATATTTGAATGCTTCTCCGTAAAACACGAACCGAAATACTAATAAATAGTACTTTTTTTCCATAACATAAGTCTTCCCACTTCCTCCTTTTTTTCTGACATTTGCTAGCGAGTAAAAAGCAATAAATAGCCAATGCGCACTCCCCAATGTTTTTTTATTTTTTATTTTTTTGTTCTATCGACGATAATACCCTACCCCTTTATGATGTGAATGGTATGGTCTAATTTCTGATTTTTCATTGGCAGAAGTTGAAAGCTGGTATATTTTTTCTGACGTAAAATGAAATATTGTAATTTTTAGGTCTTTAACGCAGCGCCACAATGTGGAATTATATTTAGCTCTCTAGAATGTCTTGAATCATAGTTTCCTCCAATTACAATCCAATTTATAATTTTTAATAATGGTTCATTTAAAATCACCTATTTGGAAGTATTTTAAAATTAATGGAAATGACGAAAGCAAAGCCCTCTATGTGTTACTTGCTCCACAGAATCGTTTAAAAAATATATTGTGCGCGGCAAAAGCCCAAAATCCTTTTCCAGCCTTATGGAACTATTTAATGAGTGTGCATAAGGAAATTCACCGAAGCTTAAAAGACTCACTAAATGCATCAAATATTGATGAACAAGAAAAAACAATTCATCAAAACAAGAAATGCACGCAGACAACATTGGAATCGACATTATATGTACCAGAATTGTGGAGTTTAGATGATCCTAAAGCAAAAGCCTTACCCACAAATATATGTAAGTACTAATTTTGTTTGTTATCACCTTGCTGTGTGTTTTTCGGGTAAAAGTAATATGGAATATTTATGCAGACTTGAGGAAGATTATCTTATGTTTATATTACATGATACAAGGTAAGAAGTTGAGTAACAATTTGCAAACGTATTTCTGAAATATTTTCATCACATTTTAGATTGTTTGGTACAATTTTAAGTAACACACAAACAAAATGGTGATGAAGTTTCAAAATTGTTCAGAAAGTGTAGGTATTGGCATCACTAAAACATCGTTTCATCAACTAAAGTTTAAATAAAAAAATTAACTCAGTGGCGTGACAGCCCGTGTGGACCAAGGCCTGCTGGGCCCAACTCAGCTTTCTTAGACCGAATATCCGGCCGGATATCCGGTGAAATCCGTTTCGGATATCCGTATCCGGTAGACATGGTACCCCGGATATCCGAAATCCGGTATCCGGCAAAACTCACATCCGTTCCATCCCTACACTCAACATTGTATCCACGCTCCTTTAAGTGAACACTTCCGCTTGAAAACAACGTTGCAGTTCCACGTTGAAACAACATTGTGCATGTTGGTATTTAACGTTGACACCACATTGAAACAACATGGTTGCGTTGCTTGGGATATATATACATACATAAATACATATAGTAATTTCAAAACAATAAAGAATTTAAATTGAAATATTTTTAGTTAAAAATTAATATTGTGCATGGATAGTCAATGGAATTGAAGTTAATGATTCAAATATATTTGAATCATAAGCAAATTGAAATTGTCTAGAGTTTTAGTCGAGAGTTTAGTGATTTTATAGACTTTTAGATATATAGATTTTATAGACATGTGAATTTATAGAATAGAGACCAGGTAGTCTCTATTCTATAAATTCTATTCGACTATTATGAAAAGAATGTTTTTTATGCACACTTTTCCTGCACAAAAATTATAAAATGAGTAAAACTACATGAACAATAATGGCATTTTTCATTTAAAAAATTTTAGCAAGAAAACTAGTTTTGCTATCAAAAGAGTAATTTACCTGTTGACTATTATAATCGTCTTCAGCTCCATGTTGTCTTTTCATTGTTCTTGCTTTATCCATCTGGTTTAGCAGGTTCTTGTCCCATGTCAGATACTTCTCCATGAACCATCAACTAAATTCTCCCCAAAGGTGCTTTTGAGAAACTTTCTCTCAAATATGGCAAGGACCTATTGACTACAAAATAGTAAAAATTAGGTGACTGATTTTTTGGATAACAGATCATTTATATGATAAAATGTGGTACCAGCATCATAACAGCCATATGAAACCAGGAAAGAATGCTATTAAACACAAAACTATAGATATTTTATATCACAGGTTTTACAAATAACCTTACTTAAGAGTAATATTACACTAAAGTAGGTCTGAACCTAAAGTTTAGAAAAAGTTATACATTTTGAATTGATGATCATTAACACGAGATGAAACATTTTGAATAGTGAATTTTCATCATCGGTCATCACAGCTTCACATGTAGCTCGGATATCAGCAAGGCACTTTTACCAAAATACGATGATTGCTAAGATACATTCAAAAAGGAAATAAGATATATGTTTGAATTAAACTAGAGATGATGTCTTGACTAAGCTGCAGTATGCTTATCGGATAACAGAAGAAGAGGTAAAATTATGCCTTGTTTAATAAGAAGACACGCAAGACATAATAATGTACAACCTCAAAAAACAATTACCATATTTTTTATGGCATCACAATGTAAAAAAACAAACAATCAAGCTATTTCAATATGTTGCAAAAAGATACTAATCAAAAATTGATTTTAGCAATAAGTTTTCTATAATTCAACAAGATGAGGTTTAAAGTACCCACTTGTAACAAAACCAGGTTATATTATATACAGCTTGTATATGCTACTTAGAAAAGGTACTTTGCTATGCTATTGTGCTTTATTCTATCCATCATGATAAATAGCAGAGCATTTTTGTAACTTCCTATTAATTGAGGAGACATACCAAGAAAGCATACAAAATTTTTCATCAACAAATTTCCTGATGGAGCAGGGCAACCTATAAACTGGCATTTTTTTGTGGCCTCTTGAGGGAAGGGAGTAGTAGATGATAGATAGTTTATGAATTATGATGTTTTTACGGATGCAAATACCTTTGTTAAATATATTATATCAGCGGAATTTGCCAAAAATACAAAAACTAATGTCATTTTTTTTACAAAGAAAAAGTAGAAAATGCCTTGAGGAATTGGATAAGATCTGGAATTTAGCGGAGTTTTGGATAAGATCTGTGATGCGCAACCAATTCCACTAATACGGAGAGTGCATTGTGTCGTATCAGTTTCTTCATAAACCATAAACTGCTTAGTGACTTTTAATTACCCTCAAGGTAAAGTTGTCTATACATCAAAGAAAATGGAGAGTGATATTGTACAACAAGTAAAAAATAAAGTTATTGTCACATGATGAATATTACCTCAGGAAAGTGGTATGCTGCATATTGGAAAGAATAATCACTAGTTTATTGGCCGGGCACTTAACGTTAGTCTTAATGAAGACAAATTCTCATACATCTACCAAACTAAGCCATCTAAAAATCAGTTTTAAGAGGCTTAAACCTTTATTATCCAGCCACACCCCTCAACTGTGTATTACCGCATGATTTTTAACACATTGAATCAAAAGTTTGAAATTTGTAACTGCATATAGTATTTTGTTTATTATCTTATTTTTAGTTTACTTTTCATAAATATTTAAATGCTTAAGTTTATGTTCTGTGCTTAGTCACCAGATTTATTTGATTGTAGACATATACTGTGGGTAAAAAAAGTCTCAGTACGGAAGCCAAAGTTACAAATAAATTAGCAAAATTTCTACTCTTTTGCTTCATATCTTCAGTAACTACTGAAATTATGTTTAATTTGGTTCTTTAAAATAAGTTTAAAATAAATGTCTGTTTTTACAAAACGCAGCAAGTATTTAAATTGAAATACTTGGGAGATATTGCTTAAGTCGCACATGGCTTAAAAATTTATAAAAATATTGAAAGGACATCTCAAACGGTGAGAAATATTATTAAAATAGCGGGTCTGAATGAACTTGCAGCCTGTAAGAATCCTTAAACAAGTACCTGTAACAGAAAAAAATGCCTTGAGTTTGCAAAAAAGCATGTAAGTTATCAGTTATCTTTCTGTGAATCAGTTCTTTTTAATGATGAATTAAAATTTAATATCCAAGGGTCAGATAATCGAGTTATGGTCTGGATAAAACCAAACCAACAAATGTTAATTTAGAATTTATGTGGAACTGTCAAACACAGTGGAGGAGGTGTTATAGTATGAGGGTGTACGAGAGCTGTTGGTGTGTCGCAATTTACGTTATGTAGAAGGAAACAAGCATAAATACGTGTATCTTGAAATTCTAACACAAAATGTCTTAACCAGTGCACAGAAATTGTCACTTGGGAAATTGTCTTCCATGCTTTTGTTAATTCTTAAGCCAAGTGCGACTTGAGGTGCACTTATTCGCGGATAAAATTGAACCTTGCAATAGGATATTTCTTTTATGAAAGCGTTTTAGCTTTGAAGATCTTCTGGATCAAACTCTATCCTCAAAAGTTTGAAGCTCACAGTGCCTTTCAATAATATATATTAAAGATTTCGCCAATTTTTTTCATAGATAATCCATCATTTCATAACTGGGTAAATTCCTAGTTAACATTTATGGGTTGGCGCACTTTTGAAAAGTTGGCGACAAAGCCAGAATGTCGCCAATTCGGAATTCCAATATGAAATATTGAGAAACGAACCAGCTCTATGATTTGTGGTATAGAAAGGTTGAAGCCAAAGCACGTCAATAAAAAAAATGAGGTTGCCAAATTTAGAACTGTATCGCCTACAAAACAGCGCCAAATCGGCTTGGCGATATTTTAACGTCAACTAGGAATAGACCCATAACTGAATTACCAACTCACAAATGGATTTAGGAACTCTATTTTAAGACAATCAGCTACAAGCTAAAATTAAACAATTGCTGCTATCATGTCTTCATAACACTTGCGTACACTTCAGCTTGGAAAATTTATTGCAAATCTGTTATGGAAGACATCAGAATTCATTTTCATATTGCATACGGAAACTTTTTTTGCATGGCACTTAGCAATATCTCCTAAATATTTCAATTTAAATACTTGCTGCGTTTTGTAAAAACAGACATTTATTATTAACTTATTTTAAAGAGTCAAATTAAACATATTTCAATAGTTACTAAAGATATGAAGCTAAAGATTAGAAATAATGCTAATTTATTTGCAACTTTGGCTATCGTACGGAGACTTTTTTTACCCACTGTAATTAACTCAGTTTGAGAACACATTTCTGATAAAGAAAAGTTTAATTGACTAAAAATAATTTTAAGTTAAATAATAATAATAAAAAAAAAAAAACACTGATTACCATGCTTTGATTTGATTTGGTGGTGGTTTTGCTTGATAATGCTTCCCGGGAGACCGATTACCATGCTTTTTGAGCAATATTTTGGAACAACAACGTATTGTCAACTAGAGTATTGCCACTGCATATATCTAAAACTAAGACAATTTATGTATGGTTACGTCATAGTCAATTGCTTATACAACGTATAAATAAAATGGATATTTTTGATTGGTTTAAAATTTGAATATGTTTTTAAATCTGTACTTTTCATTAGTTGGGTTTTGATACCATGTGCTTCAAAAATTTCTTTTGTCATGAAATGAAAAATTTTACTTCTTAATTAGTTTCCAAATTTTTGATTTCACGTACTTTCCTTTTCTTTTTAATTATGTGTTATTTTTTTATTGACATGCTGAGTTATATAACGAATTGAAAAACTCGTTTCAATCAAATGCATTCACGTGCATTATTAAATATAAATATGCTCAGCTTACAAATTTACTAAGTTACATATAAGCACACACAATGAATTTATTTTCTGATTACAACACGATATGTTTATAAATATTCTAGAGCAGCGTTTTCCATTAACTTTTAGAGATGAGCGGTATAAGTTATGTTCCAGTTTTTTGTGGGCCGCAGATTTTTACAGAATATGCCAAAATGATTCCTATATATATATATATATATATATTTTTTTCATTTTTAGGAGTTAAAAAAAAATATTCTCATTAGATTATCTTAGCTAAGATTATCAAGTTTTAGATTATTAAGAAAAAACTATTATAAACTATTCAAGTTTTAGATTATCAAGCATTAGATTATCAAGTCTAAAAAAATAAGCGAATCTTTATTTAAAACCTGTCTATTGTGTTTTTTTGTGACTTCTGACTTGACATAATATTCAATAAAGGTATTTAAATCATAATTTCCATATATTCTGCTGATTTATTCGATATCATCAATCTTACTGATCATGTTATTCATTTGCTTAAACTAATCATGGACGTATTTGTTAAAGTTTAAGCTGACTTATGATGGATTTTAGTGTATTTGTAATTTGGCAAGTAGCAAGGACTCTTTATCCGAATGATATACATTTTTGCAAGTAGTGTTTTTCATATTCATATAAATTGTGTGATCAGTTTACATCAGCATCATATGTCCAGAAAACACTCAAATCTAAACATGGTATTTTAATAAATTTTGTTTGCTTAATTGTATAAATATGGGGGGGGGGGGGTAATAGATATTTTATTATCTATCCATAACATCCAGGATATATTTTTCAAAAGTCAGGTTTATACAGAATTCTGATATCCAAAAGATATGTCATATATGCATCGTTTATTGCATTAAAAATATATTCGTTTTCGGTATACAATGCAATTTATTTGTCTGGAATCCTTGTAAATCTATTACTTATTACTTTCAATTACCCATGTGTATACATAGGGTAATGAAAGTATAGTATTCAGTAAAAAAAATGTGGGTGTTTTTTTTTTTTTTTTTTTTTTGCATTTCTCTATGATTTGGATTATCCTGAATTCAAAACTGTTATCTAGAAAAAATGTGTCTGTGTGTCTGTGGTCAGCATAACTCCCGAACAATTTGACCTACGATATTCAAATTTGGTGTGGAAGTTGATGATGGCACAGGGATCTACCATTAGGGTTTTCGTCAAAACCGCGCATGCAAATAAGGTAGTTGCCATTGAAAAAATAGTGTTTTTCAGTAATTGCTAAAAAACGTCTCAAACGATTTTGTTCAAAATTGCTGTGATAATTCCTCTTGAGGTGTTCTAATCATCCCCACCTCCGAAATTCCCGTAAAAATGTTTGAATGGCGTAAAAAGTTGAAGAATGAATGCCTTTAACACAGAGTTCTCTTTCCTTGAGCATACCTCATCAACGATTGTTTTTTCTTCTCTCCTCAGTTTCACTTATGGGAAACGATAATATACGAATTATAGAAAAGTAAATTGCCTAAATCATCATTTTGGCGAATTTTTTTTTTTTAAAGACCCATGCAAGAATTATCGCAAAAAATATCACCTAACTGGCCATTTTTGCTAAATGAATGATGAAAATATAAAAACCGTAAATGACACAAATCCACATCAGTATTATAGGGTAATTGAAAGTTGTGCGATGTTCAACACGCCTAGTTTTTATTATAATTATAGTCTATATTAAAGAAACGTAACTTTACAATCGAAATTACATCTTCCACATTGAAAAACTGATTAATTCAAAATCGAAAATCTGACTAAAATTTTATAATGATTTGTTCGAAATTCCGATAAGATGATAATTTTTATCATTCATTCCAATATTCAACAAATTTATTTCAACAAATATTTTTATTGCTTTGAAAAGAAATTCATTTCCGGAATACATGCAGTTTGGATATCCGGAATCCAAATAAATTAATAGTTAACTTTTACTGTAATTATAGTAAAGAATGGTGAGTTTTTTCTTGAAATAACTTACTGAAAGGCATCCGGCCAATATTGATTATATTATTCAAAATCGGAAATTTGATTTTAATTTTTTGTAATGGTTTGACAATTCGGATAAAAGTAACCTGGAATTTGGTTTATAGGCCAAATTAAAATAACTTCGTGAATTTTACCAATTGTAAAATCGTATAAAACGAACAACTATGACATTTGATTCTTTTATAGCAAAATTCTAATTTCTCATGAACCAGAATAACATCTAATATCGCCTCTGTTTACATCTGTGCATGGAATGTATTTTCCTCTATAATCATGGCACATTCGCAATCTACCATTTTATGCACAAAATGGTGAACGCTCAAGTCAATGAGATTCTGACCGTTCAACTTTTACCCGGAATTTAATACTGGCACAATTAAACGATCACTATGAATTGTTGCAATTGAAATTATTAAAACCAAAATATATATATATATATAAAAAAAAATTATTATTATCTGCTCTCGAAAAGCATACAAACATTAACTGAATTAAGAAAATTTAAAATAAATATGGTATCCTTTATTTTGTCCTTGCAAAAAGTAAGAATTAAATTTTGCTGAATACTATAAAGTAGTTTGCATTCTATTATTATTAAAAACTCTTTAACAATCAATCAAGTATTAAATCCGCAATACCAAAATAAATTTGTCGCATCAATAATTTTGTTTCAGTTTTATAATTGTGTTGTTTAGATTGACCAATAACCGAACGATCAAATTCAAAGGGAATTCTTTGACGATTTGCATTTCAATTCCTACATTATTTTCTATGTTTTATAAATTGTTACCGGCAATAATGTATTAAATCCGGCATTCTATAGAATACCTGCACCTAGGCATTTTAAATTATTCCAAAAATTAGCCGGCAAAGTATAAAACGATTAAACATTTCACGCATTGCTCAGGCATTCTAAAGAATGCCAAAAGACAAACCGACCAAGTATAAAATACATCACCAATTTTTTGTATAGTTCATATAAATAACGATTTTACTTTTTATAAGAAATAAAGTTAAGTGAAATTGAAATTAAGTAAATTATCAACTTTCTTGGTACAACAAAAAGGTTCATATTTTATTTTGTTTCATTAATAAAATTCATAATTTTTTTTTAATTTTATTACTTAAATTCTTTTTAAGTATTTTAAATAAAAGCTTTTTCAAGGGCTGTTTTTCATTATTTTTTCAAAATTACAAATGTATTGTTGAGGAAGAACATTTTTTTTTTTTTTCTTTAAAGTTTTATCATGGCTCTTTTTCATACTTTGCTAAAAATGCCGGTCATTATATAAGGTAGATCGGCATTTCGTACGTTGCCGGTCATGTGTTCTCAAACATACTTTTCTTGACGAGGGGCGGAGAATGAAGGAACAAGGGACAAGAATGAACAATGAAATCCCCATCAGAGTTTTCAGAATCTGACCTTGAAAGGACCCACAGAAAGAGTGGCAGCAAATGATCAACGACACGTTCTGTCGAAAATCTGACCGGTTCGTGACGTCACTCCCCGTTTTCAAGTGAACGGGACGCTTTCCTAGGAAACCAGGGCTTTAGAAGACGCTTTCGTTTGAAACGGTTTATCATACTTTTTTTTTACAATGCTCTGTTTTCTGAATGAATTTAAGTAGTGAAAATGATTTAATTTTTTTTTTTTAATTTTATATATATATATATATATATATATATATATATATATATATATATATATATATATATATATATATATATATATATATATATATATATATATATATATATATATATATATATATATATATATATATATATATATATATATATATATATATATTACACATTTTTATTGACTGGAAGGTTAAAATATAACATACGTATCGTTATGTTATTTTATTAAAATATTTGTTACTTTTAATTTGTCTTCTGCTGGCTCTGTAAGTTTATACAATAACAGACTTACATAGTTTTCGTTTTTTTTTTTTTTTTTTTTTTTTTTTTTTTTAACTATTTAATGTGAAACAGAATTCGGTGAATATATGTGATATGTGAGCATGATAGGAATTAGAAAAAAATTACAAATATAGTAAATAAATTATTCGATTGCATCATGCTTCTTAATCGTTACTGAAATAATAAAAGGAAATAATGTTTGCTTCCAAATCAAAATAAAGTATTTTAATTGTCAATATGTGTTTTTCATGGCTCTCTCAAGTTAATTAACTATTTTTAGAAATAATAATCTTGCGGTTAAAGTTGTATTATTTTTATATTTATCTACCATTTTCAACATCATTTCCAGATTGGTTGGTGCCCATCTGATGGCTGTGTAGTTAGTTCTCTGGTCACACATGCCAAAAGGTGCTGGATCCGAATCCCGGATTAAGCAGGGATGTTCGTTGTGGTTCGGAATCCACGTTAAGCTGTAGGTCCCGTCGTAATTAGCCGTCATTGTGCATAAAAATAGGTCATTGAGCGTATAAACCAACCAAAAAGATTGGTAGTATTTCTTCCATTTGTACTGCTTCCTTTATTGAACAAAATCAAATTGAAAATAAATCATTATTTGCAGTTATTTATTATTCATTTTGTTAAGTTTTAAATGAAAAGCATTAGTAAATAACCAAAGAATATCTAAGAATATTTTTCAATATTATTTGGAACGTTAACCCAATTAATAGATAAAAATGGAAAAGAAAAAAGCCGAACCTAACAAATCATGTGAGAAAATAGAATCGGTTTCTGTCAAGATTGGATCAAGGGAAAGATACTAAACTTTTCATCCCCCCCCCCCCCCCCCCTCTCCTTCACCCGACAACGCGACCAGTCTTTTAACAAACGGAACAGATGTGCAATCTTGGTTCTTTGGTTCATTGAATTTTGCTTGCGAGACAAAAAAAAAAAGGAGGAACTGGAGGCCAGAGGCCAAACTGACCTAAAGCGACCCTCTATAACCATTTCAATTAGTTATCCCGCCAATCGATCTTATTATTTGTTCCCGTCTCTTGAATTGATCTCGTATTTCATCGCCTGCTGGTTTTGTAAAGACTCTTGTCTCTTCAACACAAGCTTCACATTATCAGATTATCCAAAGAAATACTTCTTCCGTAGTAAAATAAAATAAATAAATAAAAAATACACCATTTATTTAAAAAAAATCCGCAAATACCCTCATTTTCAAATTATCTTCCAAAATACCAGCCAAACTTTAAAATACGGTAATTTTTGTAGGTAATTACCCGATTACCGGCTGCTTGTGTAAGTTGTTAATTTAACCTTTTCACATGGGCTCCTGTGAGAGGAAGGGGGCATGTGACAATTTCAGAATTGGGGTGAGAGGAAGAAATTTCGACAGCACACATGGCCAGCCCATTCAGTTGGGACACAAAGGGGTATTTTGAAGCTGCTTGACAGGGGGGCAATTTAGTAAATGATAAGTGACTTTTACCTGCTAGGCGGGTTTTCGCTAACTGCATTTCTACGATTTCCTTTGCTGAATGTTTATTCTTTTGGCTCTATGAAGTCTTGATATTTTTTTACTAAATTATTTTGCAAATGTTTAAAGTATCCAAACCATAAATAAAAACTTAACTTTAAGTTAACTTTAGTGAATTTTAAGAGCATTTAATATTCTGATTCCATAAATCTGTTAAAATTTGTCGTAAAACTCTTTTTAATATTTTTCAACTTTTAATTTAAATTTTTGTAGAATCAAATTATTTTAAAAGTGTTTATTTTAAACAAAATTTTTAAAATCAAAATTCCCTTTATTGCGTGTCGATAGTCGTATGACCAATTGTTATCAATTTACAGGTTATGAAATAGAAATGTGGGATGTAAATTTGGTATATTATATTTTACACTTATGTTGTATTATTACTTTTATTTACTAAAGACAGATAGATATAAATTTTCTATAATCTGAAGAATTATAGTATGAAAGGTGTAAAATTAAAATAATACAGACAAAAAGTACAATAATATAATTTATCGTATGAGTTTTCATCCTTTTATTAAAAAAATATATAAAAATAAAAAAATGTCTTCAATTTTGACGATATGTAGCAACACAAATATTGTTTAGTTGGTGAAATTCCCAATAAGAGGAGGTGTAAATTTCTGAAACATGATCTGAAGAAATTGAAAGACATAGGCCCTTGAAGAAAGTTATCTCCACAGTGTAATACAGGGGCTAAAATGACGTAGTTTTAAAAAAGAAGGTAAGGAAGATGAGAAGTGTACGCGAATCTTTTTTTATTTCAGTTCACATGTCATAAACATATTGTGAATAAAAACAGTCAGTAACTGTTGCAAAATAACTGTTTTCTTTGTATGACTTTTATTTTACAATTTGGTTGATTACGTCTTCTGTAAATTTTTACGCGAATTTTAGTGGTGAGGATGTTGAAATTTTTTTTTAAAGTAATAAACAATAATTGGTATATTCACTATAAAAACAAAAGTAATAAATATAACATTAATAAGCAGTTTTTAAAATAAATCAATATATATCCTTTCACGCTTTTGTACAATTGCTTTACTTTTTTTATATATATAAATGGCAGGCTTTTATAGTTCTTCACATATATGTATTTGAAATTCATTACAAGCAATAGGTACAGTTTCTATAACATATTTTTGAATAAAAAAAGGAAATAAACGTTTCACCTTTTACCTCTCTTGTCCAAAGTATTGAATCGTTATACCTTATTCTTGTACGTTGTTCTGTATTGGAGCATTTTGAATTTATAGTAAAATATTGCAGTTTCTTACTTTAGAAAATAGTTTGTTTATATAAAAAATGCAATAATTTTCAACTATTGTGACATAATGGCTAAGTACTATTTAGAATATTTAAGAGAACTTAATAATTACACAGCAATCCAATCAATTATCCAATAATGATAAAATGTTTTATACGATCGTTCACTATTGAAACAAACTAAGATTTATACAAATAGTTAAAACTAATTGCATACAAGCAAAAAGAAAATAGTTAAAAGCACACTAAAAATGTCATTCTGATTTCAAATATTTCATACCGCATTGAGAAACATTTTTAAGGTGTATTTTTATATTTTGGAAATCTGAATAGAAATGAAAAACAGATTAAATTTTAACATTTATATTGAAAGTGTGCAAAATTTTTATTTTATATCTCATTTTTTATTAGCATCCTAAATTTTAATTGCGTCATTAGATTTCCAACAAAAAGTAGGCTACTAATATATGTACATTTTCTATTTCTACCACACAATCTTGAAATTCCAAATCTTCCACACCTGTGAGGGGCGTGAATGACTGTCTTCAAGGATGGACGACTGTATTGTACTACTACCAGTACCTTACAATGGCCAAGGAACACCCCTCTGGGTAGACTCCAATAGTGAAAATTTCTTTCCCCCCCCTTCAAGAACGACCTTATGGTGAGCCCCTAGCTAATGTTGCATGCAAAATATATATATATATATATATATATATATATATATATATATATATATATATATATATATATATATATATATATATATATATATATATATATAAGGTTTCTGGGATAATTTTTCTTTTAATTTTTTTTTTATTAATTAACAAATATTATAAATAAACGATTTCTAATAAAGCTACATCTCTGAAATTTTCTAGATAAGTATAGTTTCGGCCTTCTAATTGGATTTTTGCTAAACAGAATTTTAAAATTTTGATTTCTTTTTTTTTTAAATTAATTTTTTTAATTAATTAACAAATATTTCATAAAACGATTTTTAATAGGACTACAGCTCTGAAATTTTCAACATAATTAGTTTTGGCCTTCTAATTAGACTTTTGACAAACATAATTTAAAATTTTGATTAGCTTTTTTTTAATTAATTTTTGTAATTAACAAATATTTTACTAAACGATTTCTAATTGGCTATAGTTCTGAAATTTGTAACATAAGTAGTTTTTGCCTTTTAATTGGTCTTTTGAAAAATAGAATTTCTTCTAATAGGCCTAGAGCTTTGAAAATTTCAACATAGTTATGGCCTTCTAATTTTGTTTTTTACAAATAAGTGTTAAAATATTCTCAAATGGGTGTTATATTATTGTATTACCAGGGATTTTTTTTTTTGCTTCTTGACAGGGTAGGGGCTTCTAATATTAAGGGTTTACGTAGCAATAACTTTTTAGGGAATGAAGCGAGCTTATGCTTGCATAGCAATGAACCTTTCAACGTGTGAAGTAAGCCTGTGCTTATGTGTCAATGAACTTTTCAGAGAGCAAAGCCAGCTTGGTTTTGGGTATCAATGAATCATCCTGCGAACAAAGCGTCAAAAGTTGGAACCTATACACCAATTACGGATCTCGGTCGGCAAAGCAACTCTAACTAAAATATTGCACATAGCACAATTTCGCAGCGAAGCACGGGTACTATTCAGCTAGTTGCGAATAAAAACGAAAACTAATTAACTTCTGAAGTAATTCAGGAGATCATGCCTCTAGTGGCGCCATCTAGTTATAACTGAGGGACTAAATAGGGGAAAATGCAAAATTTTAAAGTAATAAAGAGATGGGAAATAAATATCATCAATATATATATATAGTTTAAGAGACACGAGTCATATCTAATACGATCAGATTTTTCTGATTAAAAAATCAGGACATGTCTCTGCTATGGGAAAGGGATAATTTTTTTTACGTATTTATTTATGGAGTTCGGAACACACAATTCTAAAATCTTCAATGTTTGCGGTTTTTTCGGAAGATATACAATATACATTGTAATTCATAGGTTTATTTAACTTTTTTATTAGCTTTCAACCATACTTAATATATTTTTTTGAGGCTATAAACCAGAAACTCTGCAGAAATATGACAAGTTAATTTTAGTTATTAACAAAGATTTCAGAGTAATTGCAGAAAGTTGTGCCTTCTCAGAATTCCAAATTTTACTAACAAATAGAAAATGTTCTTTCAATATCTGCAGTTTTCCCGACAAACTAAAGCTGAATTCCACAATTTTCATAATTTGGCAATTTCAATTGAATGCTGGTGGAAATGTAAATGGGTAATGTAAATGTCGTCAAAATCACTAAGATCACATACAGATCACAATGTGATATCGCAGTGACAAAGCTTTCGTTGCGAAAATCGCATAAATCACATGGATGTCGCCAAAATCACTAAGATCACATACAGATCACAA